>CAMPDV010001959.1:0-80792 GCA_946699065.1 Loxodes magnus | reverse complement strand
CCATGAGTGGTCACACTAGTTATGTATCATCTGTGGCTATATCCAGTGATTGAGTTCATCGTATCGGGAAGTGCAGATTATACGGTGAGACTATGGGACGTCAAGACAGGTACCTGTAAGACCATGAGTGGTCACACTAGTTGTGTATTCTCTGTGGCTATATCCAGTGATTCAGAGTTCATCGTATCGGGAAGTGATGATAAGACAGTGAGACTATGGGACGTCAAGACAGGTACCTGTAAGACCATGAGTGGTCACACTAGTTATGTATGATCTGTGGCTATATCCAGTGATTCAGAGTTCATCGTATCGGGAAGTGATGATAAGACAGTGAGACTATGGGACGTCAAGACAGGTACCTGTAAGACCATGAGTGGTCACACTAGTTCTGTATTCTCTGTGGCTATATCCAGTGATTCAGAGTTCATCGTATCGGGAAGTTATGATTGTTAGGTGAGACTATGGGACGTCAAGACAGGTACCTGTAAGACCATGAGTGGTCACACTAGTTCTGTATGATCTGTGGCTATATCCAGTGATTCAGAGTTCATCGTATCGGGAAGTGCAGATTATACGGTGAGACTATGGGACGTCAAGACAGGTACCTGTAAGACCATGAGTGGTCACACTAGTTATGTATCATCTGTGGCTATATCCAGTGATTCAGAGTTCATCGTATCGGGAAGTGCAGATTATACGGTGAGACTATGGGACGTCAAGACAGGTACCTGTAAGACCATGAGTGGTCACACTAGTTATGTATGATCTGTGGCTATATCCAGTGATTCAGAGTTCATCGTATCGGGAAGTGCAGATTATACGGTGAGACTATGGGACGTCAAGACAGGTACCTGTAAGACCATGAGTGGTAACACTAGTTCTGTATTCTCTGTGGCTATATCCAGTGATTCAGAGTTCATCGTATCGGGAAGTGCAGATTATACGGTGAGACTATGGGACGTCAAGACAGGTACCTGTAAGACCATGAGTGGTCACACTAGTTGTGTATCTTCTGTGGCTATATCCAGTGATTCAGAGTTCATCGTATCGGGAAGTTATGATTAGACGGTGAGACTATGGGACGTCAAGACAGGTACCTGTAAGACCATGAGTGGTCACACTAGTTATGTATGATCTGTGGCTATATCCAGTGATTCAGAGTTCATCGTATCGGGAAGTCATGATTATACGGTGAGACTATGGGACGTCAAGAAAGGTACCTGTAAGACCATGAGTGGTCACACTAGTTATGTATCATCTGTGGCTATATCCAGTGATTCAGAGTTCATCGTATCGGGAAGTGCAGATTATACGGTGAGACTATGGGACGTCAAGACAGGTACCTGTAAGACCATGAGTGGTCACACTAGTTATGTATCATCTGTGGCTATATCCAGTGATTCAGAGTTCATCGTATCGGGAAGTGCAGATTAGACGGTGAGACTATGGGACGTCAAGACAGGTACCTGTAAGACCATGAGTGGTCACACTAGTTATGTATCTTCTGTGGCTATATCCAGTGATTGAGTTCATCGTATCGGGAAGTGCAGATTATACGGTGAGACTATGGGACGTCAAGACAGGTACCTGTAAGACCATGAGTGGTCACACTAGTTGTGTATCTTCTGTGGCTATATCCAGTGATTCAGAGTTCATCGTATCGGGAAGTGCAGATTAGACGGTGAGACTATGGGACGTCAAGAAAGGTACCTGTAAGACCATGAGTGGTCACACTAGTTATGTATCATCTGTGGCTATATCCAGTGATTCAGAGTTCATCGTATCGGGAAGTGCAGATTATACGGTGAGACTATGGGACGTCAAGAAAGGTACCTGTAAGACCATGAGTGGTCACACTAGTTATGTATCATCTGTGGCTATATCCAGTGATTCAGAGTTCATCGTATCGGGAAGTGCAGATTAGACGGTGAGACTATGGGACGTCAAGAAAGGTACCTGTAAGACCATGAGTGGTCACACTAGTTATGTATATGCTGTGGCTATATCCAGTGATTCAGAGTTCATCGTATCGGGAAGTGCAGATTATACGGTGAGACTATGGGACGTCAAGAAAGGTACCTGTAAGACCATGAGTGGTCACACTAGTTATGTATCATCTGTGGCTATATCCAGTGATTCAGAGTTCATCGTATCGGGAAGTGCAGATTATACGGTGAGACTATGGGACGTCAAGACAGGTACCTGTAAGACCATGAGTGGTCACACTAGTTATGTATCATCTGTGGCTATATCCAGTGATTGAGTTCATCGTATCGGGAAGTGCAGATTATACGGTGAGACTATGGGACGTCAAGACAGGTACCTGTAAGACCATGAGTGGTCACACTAGTTGTGTATTCTCTGTGGCTATATCCAGTGATTCAGAGTTCATCGTATCGGGAAGTGCAGATTATACGGTGAGACTATGGGACGTCAAGACAGGTACCTGTAAGACCATGAGTGGTCACACTAGTTGTGTATCTTCTGTGGCTATATCCAGTGATTGAGTTCATCGTATCGTGAAGTTATGATTAGACGGTGAGACTATGGGACGTCAAGACAGGTACCTGTAAGACCATGAGTGGTCACACTAGTTATGTATGATCTGTGGCTATATCCAGTGATTCAGAGTTCATCGTATCGGGAAGTGCAGATTATACGGTGAGACTATGGGACGTCAAGACAGGTACCTGTAAGACCATGAGTGGTCACACTAGTTATGTATGATCTGTGGCTATATCCAGTGATTCAGAGTTCATCGTATCGGGAAGTAATGATTATACGGTGAGACTATGGGACGTCAAGAAAGGTACCTGTAAGACCATGAGTGGTCACACTAGTTATGTATGATCTGTGGCTATATCCAGTGATTCAGAGTTCATCGTATCGGGAAGTGATGATAAGACAGTGAGACTATGGGACGTCAAGACAGGTACCTGTAAGACCATGAGTGGTCACACTAGTTATGTATGATCTGTGGCTATATCCAGTGATTCAGAGTTCATCGTATCGGGAAGTGATGATAAGACAGTGAGACTATGGGACGTCAAGACAGGTACCTGTAAGACCATGAGTGGTCACACTAGTTCTGTATTCTCTGTGGCTATATCCAGTGATTCAGAGTTCATCGTATCGGGAAGTTATGATTGTTAGGTGAGACTATGGGACGTCAAGACAGGTACCTGTAAGACCATGAGTGGTCACACTAGTTCTGTATGATCTGTGGCTATATCCAGTGATTCAGAGTTCATCGTATCGGGAAGTGCAGATTATACGGTGAGACTATGGGACGTCAAGACAGGTACCTGTAAGACCATGAGTGGTCACACTAGTTATGTATGATCTGTGGCTATATCCAGTGATTCAGAGTTCATCGTATCGGGAAGTGCAGATTATACGGTGAGACTATGGGACGTCAAGACAGGTACCTGTAAGACCATGAGTGGTAACACTAGTTCTGTATTCTCTGTGGCTATATCCAGTGATTCAGAGTTCATCGTATCGGGAAGTGCAGATTATACGGTGAGACTATGGGACGTCAAGACAGGTACCTGTAAGACCATGAGTGGTCACACTAGTTGTGTATCTTCTGTGGCTATATCCAGTGATTCAGAGTTCATCGTATCGGGAAGTTATGATTAGACGGTGAGACTATGGGACGTCAAGACAGGTACCTGTAAGACCATGAGTGGTCACACTAGTTATGTATCATCTGTGGCTATATCCAGTGATTCAGAGTTCATCGTATCGGGAAGTGCAGATTATACGGTGAGACTATGGGACGTCAAGACAGGTACCTGTAAGACCATGAGTGGTCACACTAGTTGTGTATCTTCTGTGGCTATATCCAGTGATTGAGTTCATCGTATCGGGAAGTTATGATTAGACGGTGAGACTATGGGACGTCAAGACAGGTACCTGTAAGACCATGAGTGGTCACACTAGTTATGTATGATCTGTGGCTATATCCAGTGATTCAGAGTTCATCGTATCGGGAAGTGCAGATTATACGGTGAGACTATGGGACGTCAAGACAGGTACCTGTAAGACCATGAGTGGTCACACTAGTTATGTATGATCTGTGGCTATATCCAGTGATTCAGAGTTCATCGTATCGGGAAGTGCAGATTATACGGTGAGACTATGGGACGTCAAGACAGGTACCTGTAAGACCATGAGTGGTAACACTAGTTCTGTATTCTCTGTGGCTATATCCAGTGATTCAGAGTTCATCGTATCGGGAAGTAATGATTATACGGTGAGACTATGGAACGTCAAGACAGGTACCTGTAAGACCATGAGTGGTCACACTAGTTATGTATCATCTGTGGCTATATCCAGTGATTCAGAGTTCATCGTATCGGGAAGTGCAGATTATACGGTGAGACTATGGGACGTCAAGAAAGGTACCTGTAAGACCATGAGTGGTCACACTAGTTATGTATATGCTGTGGCTATATCCAGTGATTCAGAGTTCATCGTATCGGGAAGTTATGATTAGACGGTGAGACTATGGGACGTCAAGACAGGTACCTGTAAGACCATGAGTGGTAACACTAGTTCTGTATTCTCTGTGGCTATATCCAGTGATTCAGAGTTCATCGTATCGGGAAGTGCAGATTATACGGTGAGACTATGGGACGTCAAGACAGGTACCTGTAAGACCATGAGTGGTCACACTAGTTATGTATGATCTGTGGCTATATCCAGTGATTCAGAGTTCATCGTATCGGGAAGTAATGATTATACGGTGAGACTATGGGACGTCAAGACAGGTACCTGTAAGACCATGAGTGGTCACACTAGTTATGTATCATCTGTGGCTATATCCAGTGATTCAGAGTTCATCGTATCGGGAAGTAATGATTATACGGTGAGACTATGGGACGTCAAGACAGGTACCTGTAAGACCATGAGTGGTCACACTAGTTATGTATGATCTGTGGCTATATCCAGTGATTCAGAGTTCATCGTATCGGGAAGTGCAGATTATACGGTGAGACTATGGGACGTCAAGACAGGTACCTGTAAGACCATGAGTGGTCACACTAGTTATGTATCATCTGTGGCTATATCCAGTGATTCAGAGTTCATCGTATCGGGAAGTGATGATAAGACAGTGAGACTATGGGACGTCAAGAAAGGTACCTGTAAGACCATGAGTGGTCACACTAGTTATGTATCATCTGTGGCTATATCCAGTGATTCAGAGTTCATCGTATCGGGAAGTTATGATTATACGGTGAGACTATGGGACGTCAAGACAGGTACCTGTAAGACCATGAGTGGTCACACTAGTTATGTATGATCTGTGGCTATATCCAGTGATTCAGAGTTCATCGTATCGGGAAGTGCAGATTATACGGTGAGACTATGGGACGTCAAGACAGGTACCTGTAAGACCATGAGTGGTCACACTAGTTATGTATCATCTGTGGCTATATCCAGTGATTCAGAGTTCATCGTATCGGGAAGTTATGATTAGACGGTGAGACTATGGGACGTCAAGACAGGTACCTGTAAGACCATGAGTGGTCACACTAGTTATGTATATGCTGTGGCTATATCCAGTGATTCAGAGTTCATCGTATCGGGAAGTGCAGATTATACGGTGAGACTATGGGACGTCAAGACAGGTACCTGTAAGACCATGAGTGGTCACACTAGTTATGTATGATCTGTGGCTATATCCAGTGATTCAGAGTTCATCGTATCGGGAAGTAATGATTATACGGTGAGACTATGGAACGTCAAGACAGGTACCTGTAAGACCATGAGTGGTCACACTAGTTATGTATCATCTGTGGCTATATCCAGTGATTCAGAGTTCATCGTATCGGGAAGTTATGATTATACGGTGAGACTATGGGACGTCAAGACAGGTACCTGTAAGACCATGAGTGGTCACACTAGTTATGTATGATCTGTGGCTATATCCAGTGATTCAGAGTTCATCGTATCGGGAAGTGCAGATTATACGGTGAGACTATGGGACGTCAAGACAGGTACCTGTAAGACCATGAGTGGTCACACTAGTTATGTATCATCTGTGGCTATATCCAGTGATTCAGAGTTCATCGTATCGGGAAGTTATGATTAGACGGTGAGACTATGGGACGTCAAGACAGGTACCTGTAAGACCATGAGTGGTCACACTAGTTATGTATATGCTGTGGCTATATCCAGTGATTCAGAGTTCATCGTATCGGGAAGTGCAGATTATACGGTGAGACTATGGGACGTCAAGACAGGTACCTGTAAGACCATGAGTGGTCACACTAGTTATGTATGATCTGTGGCTATATCCAGTGATTCAGAGTTCATCGTATCGGGAAGTAATGATTATACGGTGAGACTATGGAACGTCAAGACAGGTACCTGTAAGACCATGAGTGGTCACACTAGTTATGTATCATCTGTGGCTATATCCAGTGATTCAGAGTTCATCGTATCGGGAAGTGCAGATTATACGGTGAGACTATGGGACGTCAAGAAAGGTACCTGTAAGACCATGAGTGGTCACACTAGTTATGTATATGCTGTGGCTATATCCAGTGATTCAGAGTTCATCGTATCGGGAAGTTATGATTATACGGTGAGACTATGGGACGTCAAGACAGGTACCTGTAAGACCATGAGTGGTCACACTAGTTATGTATCATCTGTGGCTATATCCAGTGATTCAGAGTTCATCGTATCGGGAAGTGCAGATTATACGGTGAGACTATGGGACGTCAAGACAGGTACCTGTAAGACCATGAGTGGTCACACTAGTTATGTATGATCTGTGGCTATATCCAGTGATTCAGAGTTCATCGTATCGGGAAGTTATGATTATACGGTGAGACTATGGGACGTCAAGACAGGTACCTGTAAGACCATGAGTGGTCACACTAGTTCTGTATGATCTGTGGCTATATCCAGTGATTCAGAGTTCATCGTATCGGGAAGTGCAGATTATACGGTGAGACTATGGGACGTCAAGACAGGTACCTGTAAGACCATGAGTGGTAACACTAGTTCTGTATTCTCTGTGGCTTTATCCAGTGATTCAGAGTTCATCGTATCGGGAAGTTATGATTGTTAGGTGAGACTATGGGACGTCAAGACAGGTACCTGTAAGACCATGAGTGGTCACACTAGTTCTGTATGATCTGTGGCTATATCCAGTGATTCAGAGTTCATCGTATCGGGAAGTGCAGATTATACGGTGAGACTATGGGACGTCAAGAAAGGTACCTGTAAGACCATGAGTGGTCACACTAGTTATGTATATGCTGTGGCTATATCCAGTGATTCAGAGTTCATCGTATCGGGAAGTAATGATTATACGGTGAGACTATGGGACGTCAAGAAAGGTACCTGTAAGACCATGAGTGGTCACACTAGTTCTGTATGATCTGTGGCTATATCCAGTGATTCAGAGTTCATCGTATCGGGAAGTGCAGATTATACGGTGAGACTATGGGACGTCAAGACAGGTACCTGTAAGACCATGAGTGGTAACACTAGTTATGTATATGCAGTGGCTTTATCCAGTGATTCAGAGTTCATCGTATCGGGAAGTTATGATTGTTAGGTGAGACTATGGGACGTCAAGACAGGTACCTGTAAGACCATGAGTGGTCACACTAGTTATGTATATGCTGTGGCTATATCCAGTGATTCAGAGTTCATCGTATCGGGAAGTTATGATTAGACGGTGAGACTATGGGACGTCAAGACAGGTACCTGTAAGACCATGAGTGGTAACACTAGTTCTGTATTCTCTGTGGCTATATCCAGTGATTCAGAGTTCATCGTATCGGGAAGTGCAGATTATACGGTGAGACTATGGGACGTCAAGACAGGTACCTGTAAGACCATGAGTGGTCACACTAGTTATGTATATGCAGTGGCTATATCCAGTGATTCAGAGTTCATCGTATCGGGAAGTGAAGATTATACGGTGAGACTATGGGACGTCAAGACAGGTACCTGTAAGACCATGAGTGGTCACACTAGTTATGTATATGCAGTGGCTATATCCAGTGATTCAGAGTTCATCGTATCGGGAAGTAATGATTATACGGTGAGACTATGGGACGTCAAGACAGGTACCTGTAAGACCATGAGTGGTCACACTAGTTATGTATGATCTGTGGCTATATCCAGTGATTCAGAGTTCATCGTATCGGGAAGTAATGATTATACGGTGAGACTATGGGACGTCAAGACAGGTACCTGTAAGACCATGAGTGGTCACACTAGTTATGTATGATCTGTGGCTATATCCAGTGATTCAGAGTTCATCGTATCGGGAAGTAATGATTATACGGTGAGACTATGGGACGTCAAGACAGGTACCTGTAAGACCATGAGTGGTCAAACTAGTTCTGTATATGCTGTGGCTATATCCAGTGATTCAGAGTTCATCGTATCGGGAAGTGATGATAAGACAGTGAGACTATGGGACGTCAAGACAGGTACCTGTAAGACCATGAGTGGTCACACTAGTTATGTATGATCTGTGGCTATATCCAGTGATTCAGAGTTCATCGTATCGGGAAGTGCAGATTATACGGTGAGACTATGGGACGTCAAGACAGGTACCTGTAAGACCATGAGTGGTCACACTAGTTATGTATGATCTGTGGCTATATCCAGTGATTCAGAGTTCATCGTATCGGGAAGTAATGATTATACGGTGAGACTATGGGACGTCAAGAAAGGTACCTGTAAGACCATGAGTGGTCACACTAGTTATGTATATGCTGTGGCTATATCCAGTGATTCAGAGTTCATCGTATCGGGAAGTGCAGATTATACGGTGAGACTATGGGACGTCAAGAAAGGTACCTGTAAGACCATGAGTGGTCACACTAGTTATGTATATGCTGTGGCTATATCCAGTGATTCAGAGTTCATCGTATCGGGAAGTAATGATTATACGGTGAGACTATGGGACGTCAAGAAAGGTACCTGTAAGACCATGAGTGGTCACACTAGTTCTGTATGATCTGTGGCTATATCCAGTGATTCAGAGTTCATCGTATCGGGAAGTGCAGATTATACGGTGAGACTATGGGACGTCAAGACAGGTACCTGTAAGACCATGAGTGGTAACACTAGTTCTGTATTCTCTGTGGCTTTATCCAGTGATTCAGAGTTCATCGTATCGGGAAGTTATGATTGTTAGGTGAGACTATGGGACGTCAAGACAGGTACCTGTAAGACCATGAGTGGTCACACTAGTTCTGTATGATCTGTGGCTATATCCAGTGATTCAGAGTTCATCGTATCGGGAAGTAATGATTATACGGTGAGACTATGGGACGTCAAGAAAGGTACCTGTAAGACCATGAGTGGTCACACTAGTTCTGTATGATCTGTTGCTATATCCAGTGATTCAGAGTTCATCGTATCGGGAAGTGCAGATTATACGGTGAGACTATGGGACGTCAAGAAAGGTACCTGTAAGACCATGAGTGGTCACACTAGTTATGTATATGCAGTGGCTATATCCAGTGATTCAGAGTTCATCGTATCGGGAAGTGAAGATTATACGGTGAGACTATGGGACGTCAAGACAGGTACCTGTAAGACCATGAGTGGTCACACTAGTTATGTATATGCAGTGGCTATATCCAGTGATTCAGAGTTCATCGTATCGGGAAGTAATGATTATACGGTGAGACTATGGGACGTCAAGACAGGTACCTGTAAGACCATGAGTGGTCACACTAGTTATGTATGATCTGTGGCTATATCCAGTGATTCAGAGTTCATCGTATCGGGAAGTAATGATTATACGGTGAGACTATGGGACGTCAAGACAGGTACCTGTAAGACCATGAGTGGTCACACTAGTTATGTATGATCTGTGGCTATATCCAGTGATTCAGAGTTCATCGTATCGGGAAGTAATGATTATACGGTGAGACTATGGGACGTCAAGACAGGTACCTGTAAGACCATGAGTGGTCACACTAGTTATGTATGATCTGTGGCTATATCCAGTGATTCAGAGTTCATCGTATCGGGAAGTAATGATTATACGGTGAGACTATGGGACGTCAAGACAGGTACCTGTAAGACCATGAGTGGTCACACTAGTTATGTATGATCTGTGGCTATATCCAGTGATTCAGAGTTCATCGTATCGGGAAGTAATGATTATACGGTGAGACTATGGGACGTCAAGACAGGTACCTGTAAGACCATGAGTGGTCACACTAGTTATGTATGATCTGTGGCTATATCCAGTGATTCAGAGTTCATCGTATCGGGAAGTTATGATTATACGGTGAGACTATGGGACGTCAAGACAGGTACCTGTAAGACCATGAGTGGTCACACTAGTTATGTATGATCTGTGGCTATATCCAGTGATTCAGAGTTCATCGTATCGGGAAGTAATGATTATACGGTGAGACTATGGGACGTCAAGACAGGTACCTGTAAGACCATGAGTGGTCACACTAGTTATGTATGATCTGTGGCTATATCCAGTGATTCAGAGTTCATCGTATCGGGAAGTGCAGATTATACGGTGAGACTATGGGACGTCAAGACAGGTACCTGTAAGACCATGAGTGGTCACACTAGTTATGTATCATCTGTGGCTATATCCAGTGATTCAGAGTTCATCGTATCGGGAAGTGCAGATTATACGGTGAGACTATGGGACGTCAAGACAGGTACCTGTAAGACCATGAGTGGTCACACTAGTTATGTATGATCTGTGGCTATATCCAGTGATTCAGAGTTCATCGTATCGGGAAGTAATGATTATACGGTGAGACTATGGGACGTCAAGACAGGTACCTGTAAGACCATGAGTGGTCACACTAGTTATGTATCATCTGTGGCTATATCCAGTGATTCAGAGTTCATCGTATCGGGAAGTGCAGATTATACGGTGAGACTATGGGACGTCAAGACAGGTACCTGTAAGACCATGAGTGGTCACACTAGTTCTGTATCTTCTGTGGCTATATCCAGTGATTCAGAGTTCATCGTATCGGGAAGTGCAGATTATACGGTGAGACTATGGGACGTCAAGAAAGGTACCTGTAAGACCATGAGTGGTCACACTAGTTATGTATATGCTGTGGCTATATCCAGTGATTCAGAGTTCATCGTATCGGGAAGTGATGATTATACGGTGAGACTATGGGACGTCAAGACAGGTACCTGTAAGACCATGAGTGGTCACACTAGTTATGTATGATCTGTGGCTATATCTAGTGATTCAGAGTTCATCGTATCGGGAAGTGCAGATTATACGGTGAGACTATGGGACGTCAAGACAGGTACCTGTAAGACCATGAGTGGTAACACTAGTTCTGTATTCTCTGTGGCTATATCCAGTGATTCAGAGTTCATCGTATCGGGAAGTGCAGATTATACGGTGAGACTATGGGACGTCAAGACAGGTACCTGTAAGACCATGAGTGGTCACACTAGTTATGTATGATCTGTGGCTATATCCAGTGATTCAGAGTTCATCGTATCGGGAAGTAATGATTATACGGTGAGACTATGGGACGTCAAGACAGGTACCTGTAAGACCATGAGTGGTAACACTAGTTCTGTATTCTCTGTGGCTATATCCAGTGATTCAGAGTTCATCGTATCGGGAAGTGCAGATTATACGGTGAGACTATGGGACGTCAAGACAGGTACCTGTAAGACCATGAGTGGTCACACTAGTTATGTATGATCTGTGGCTATATCCAGTGATTCAGAGTTCATCGTATCGGGAAGTTATGATTATACGGTGAGACTATGGGACGTCAAGACAGGTACCTGTAAGACCATGAGTGGTCACACTAGTTATGTATCATCTGTGGCTATATCCAGTGATTCAGAGTTCATCGTATCGGGAAGTGCAGATTATACGGTGAGACTATGGGACGTCAAGACAGGTACCTGTAAGACCATGAGTGGTCACACTAGTTATGTATGATCTGTGGCTATATCCAGTGATTCAGAGTTCATCGTATCGGGAAGTTATGATTGTTAGGTGAGACTATGGGACGTCAAGACAGGTACCTGTAAGACCATGAGTGGTCACACTAGTTATGTATGATCTGTGGCTATATCCAGTGATTCAGAGTTCATCGTATCGGGAAGTGCAGATAATACGGTGAGACTATGGGACGTCAAGAAAGGTACCTGTAAGACCATGAGTGGTCACACTAGTTATGTATATGCTGTGGCTATATCCAGTGATTCAGAGTTCATCGTATCGGGAAGTCATGATTATACGGTGAGACTATGGGACGTCAAGACAGGTACCTGTAAGACCATGAGTGGTCACACTAGTTATGTATGATCTGTGGCTATATCCAGTGATTCAGAGTTCATCGTATCGGGAAGTGCAGATTATACGGTGAGACTATGGGACGTCAAGACAGGTACCTGTAAGACCATGAGTGGTCACACTAGTTATGTATGATCTGTTGCTATATCCAGTGATTCAGAGTTCATCGTATCGGGAAGTGCAGATTATACGGTGAGACTATGGGACGTCAAGACAGGTACCTGTAAGACCATGAGTGGTCACACTAGTTATGTATGATCTGTGGCTATATCCAGTGATTCAGAGTTCATCGTATCGGGAAGTAATGATTATACGGTGAGACTATGGGACGTCAAGACAGGTACCTGTAAGACCATGAGTGGTCACACTAGTTATGTATGATCTGTGGCTATATCCAGTGATTCAGAGTTCATCGTATCGGGAAGTAATGATTATACGGTGAGACTATGGAACGTCAGACAGGTACCTGTAAGACCATGAGTGGTCACACTAGTTATGTATATGCAGTGGCTATATCCAGTGATTCAGAGTTCATCGTATCGGGAAGTGCAGATTATACGGTGAGACTATGGGACGTCAAGACAGGTACCTGTAAGACCATGAGTGGTCACACTAGTTATGTATGATCTGTGGCTATATCCAGTGATTCAGAGTTCATCGTATCGGGAAGTAATGATTATACGGTGAGACTATGGGACGTCAAGACAGGTACCTGTAAGACCATGAGTGGTCACACTAGTTATGTATGATCTGTGGCTATATCCAGTGATTCAGAGTTCATCGTATCGGGAAGTGCAGATTATACGGTGAGACTATGGGACGTCAAGACAGGTACCTGTAAGACCATGAGTGGTCACACTAGTTATGTATCATCTGTGGCTATATCCAGTGATTCAGAGTTCATCGTATCGGGAAGTAATGATTATACGGTGAGACTATGGGACGTCAAGACAGGTACCTGTAAGACCATGAGTGGTCACACTAGTTATGTATCATCTGTGGCTATATCCAGTGATTCAGAGTTCATCGTATCGGGAAGTTATGATTATACGGTGAGACTATGGGACGTCAAGACAGGTACCTGTAAGACCATGAGTGGTCACACTAGTTATGTATGATCTGTGGCTATATCCAGTGATTCAGAGTTCATCGTATCGGGAAGTGCAGATTATACGGTGAGACTATGGGACGTCAAGAAAGGTACCTGTAAGACCATGAGTGGTCACACTAGTTATGTATATGCTGTGGCTATATCCAGTGATTCAGAGTTCATCGTATCGGGAAGTGCAGATTCTACGGTGAGACTATGGGACGTCAAGACAAGTACCTGTAAGACCATGAGTGGTCACACTAGTTATGTATCTTCTGTGGCTATATCCAGTGATTCAGAGTTCATCGTATCGGGAAGTGCAGATTATACGGTGAGACTATGGGACGTCAAGACAGGTACCTGTAAGACCATGAGTGGTCACACTAGTTATGTATGATCTGTGGCTATATCCAGTGATTCAGAGTTCATCGTATCGGGAAGTGCAGATTATACGGTGAGACTATGGGACGTCAAGACAGGTACCTGTAAGACCATGAGTGGTAACACTAGTTCTGTATTCTCTGTGGCTTTATCCAGTGATTCAGAGTTCATCGTATCGGGAAGTTAAGATTCTACGGTGAGACTATGGGACGTCAAGACAGGTACCTGTAAGACCATGAGTGGTCACACTAGTTATGTATGATCTGTGGCTATATCCAGTGATTCAGAGTTCATCGTATCGGGAAGTGCAGATTATACGGTGAGACTATGGGACGTCAAGACAGGTACCTGTAAGACCATGAGTGGTCACACTAGTTCTGTATGATCTGTGGCTATATCCAGTGATTCAGAGTTCATTGTATCGGGAAGTAATGATTATACGGTGAGACTATGGGACGTCAAGACAGGTACCTGTAAGACCATGAGTGGTCACACTAGTTATGTATCATCTGTGGCTATATCCAGTGATTCAGAGTTCATCGTATCGGGAAGTGCAGATTATACGGTGAGACTATGGGACGTCAAGACAGGTACCTGTAAGACCATGAGTGGTCACACTAGTAATGTATGATCTGTGGCTATATCCAGTGATTCAGAGTTCATCGTATCGGGAAGTGCAGATTATACGGTGAGACTATGGGACGTCAAGACAGGTACCTGTAAGACCATGAGTGGTCACACTAGTTCTGTATGATCTGTGGCTATATCCAGTGATTCAGAGTTCATTGTATCGGGAAGTAATGATTATACGGTGAGACTATGGGACGTCAAGACAGGTACCTGTAAGACCATGAGTGGTCACACTAGTTATGTATCATCTGTGGCTATATCCAGTGATTCAGAGTTCATCGTATCGGGAAGTGCAGATTATACGGTGAGACTATGGGACGTCAAGACAGGTACCTGTAAGACCATGAGTGGTCACACTAGTAATGTATGATCTGTGGCTATATCCAGTGATTCAGAGTTCATCGTATCGGGAAGTGCAGATTATACGGTGAGACTATGGGACGTCAAGACAGGTACCTGTAAGACCATGAGTGGTCACACTAGTTCTGTATGATCTGTGGCTATATCCAGTGATTCAGAGTTCATTGTATCGGGAAGTAATGATTATACGGTGAGACTATGGGACGTCAAGACAGGTACCTGTAAGACCATGAGTGGTCACACTAGTTATGTATCATCTGTGGCTATATCCAGTGATTCAGAGTTCATCGTATCGGGAAGTAATGATTATACGGTGAGACTATGGGACGTCAAGACAGGTACCTGTAAGACCATGAGTGGTCACACTAGTTATGTATGATCTGTGGCTATATCCAGTGATTCAGAGTTCATCGTATCGGGAAGTGCAGATTATACGGTGAGACTATGGGACGTCAAGACAGGTACCTGTAAGACCATGAGTGGTCACACTAGTTATGTATATGCAGTGGCTATATCCAGTGATTCAGAGTTCATCGTATCGGGAAGTTATGATTATACGGTGAGACTATGGGACGTCAAGACAGGTACCTGTAAGACCATGAGTGGTCACACTAGTTATGTATGATCTGTGGCTATATCCAGTGATTCAGAGTTCATCGTATCGGGAAGTAATGATTATACGGTGAGACTATGGGACGTCAAGACAGGTACCTGTAAGACCATGAGTGGTCACACTAGTTATGTATGATCTGTGGCTATATCCAGTGATTCAGAGTTCATCGTATCGGGAAGTAATGATTATACGGTGAGACTATGGGACGTCAAGACAGGTACCTGTAAGACCATGAGTGGTCACACTAGTTATGTATGATCTGTGGCTATATCCAGTGATTCAGAGTTCATCGTATCGGGAAGTGCAGATTATACGGTGAGACTATGGGACGTCAAGACAGGTACCTGTAAGACCATGAGTGGTCACACTAGTTATGTATGATCTGTGGCTATATCCAGTGATTCAGAGTTCATCGTATCGGGAAGTAATGATTATACGGTGAGACTATGGGACGTCAAGACAGGTACCTGTAAGACCATGAGTGGTAACACTAGTTCTGTATTCTCTGTGGCTATATCCAGTGATTCAGAGTTCATCGTATCGGGAAGTGCAGATTATACGGTGAGACTATGGGACGTCAAGACAGGTACCTGTAAGACCATGAGTGGTCACACTAGTTGTGTATCTTCTGTGGCTATATCCAGTGATTCAGAGTTCATCGTATCGGGAAGTTATGATTAGACGGTGAGACTATGGGACGTCAAGACAGGTACCTGTAAGACCATGAGTGGTCACACTAGTTATGTATCATCTGTGGCTATATCCAGTGATTCAGAGTTCATCGTATCGGGAAGTAATGATTATACGGTGAGACTATGGGACGTCAAGACAGGTACCTGTAAGACCATGAGTGGTAACACTAGTTCTGTATTCTCTGTGGCTATATCCAGTGATTCAGAGTTCATCGTATCGGGAAGTGCAGATTATACGGTGAGACTATGGGACGTCAAGACAGGTACCTGTAAGACCATGAGTGGTCACACTAGTTGTGTATCTTCTGTGGCTATATCCAGTGATTCAGAGTTCATCGTATCGGGAAGTTATGATTAGACGGTGAGACTATGGGACGTCAAGACAGGTACCTGTAAGACCATGAGTGGTCACACTAGTTATGTATCATCTGTGGCTATATCCAGTGATTCAGAGTTCATCGTATCGGGAAGTTATGATTATACGGTGAGACTATGGGACGTCAAGACAGGTACCTGTAAGACCATGAGTGGTCACACTAGTTATGTATGATCTGTGGCTATATCCAGTGATTCAGAGTTCATCGTATCGGGAAGTGCAGATTATACGGTGAGACTATGGGACGTCAAGAAAGGTACCTGTAAGACCATGAGTGGTCACACTAGTTATGTATATGCTGTGGCTATATCCAGTGATTCAGAGTTCATCGTATCGGGAAGTGCAGATTATACGGTGAGACTATGGGACGTCAAGAAAGGTACCTGTAAGACCATGAGTGGTCACACTAGTTATGTATATGCTGTGGCTATATCCAGTGATTCAGAGTTCATCGTATCGGGAAGTGCAGATTATACGGTGAGACTATGGGACGTCAAGACAGGTACCTGTAAGACCATGAGTGGTCACACTAGTTATGTATGATCTGTGGCTATATCCAGTGATTCAGAGTTCATCGTATCGGGAAGTAATGATTATACGGTGAGACTATGGGACGTCAAGACAGGTACCTGTAAGACCATGAGTGGTCACACTAGTTATGTATGATCTGTGGCTATATCCAGTGATTCAGAGTTCATCGTATCGGGAAGTAATGATTATACGGTGAGACTATGGGACGTCAAGACAGGTACCTGTAAGACCATGAGTGGTCACACTAGTTATGTATATGCAGTGGCTATATCCAGTGATTCAGAGTTCATCGTATCGGGAAGTTATGATTGTTAGGTGAGACTATGGGACGTCAAGACAGGTACCTGTAAGACCATGAGTGGTCACACTAGTAATGTATGATCTGTGGCTATATCCAGTGATTCAGAGTTCATCGTATCGGGAAGTGCAGATTATACGGTGAGACTATGGGACGTCAAGACAGGTACCTGTAAGACCATGAGTGGTAACACTAGTTCTGTATTCTCTGTGGCTTTATCCAGTGATTCAGAGTTCATCGTATCGGGAAGTTATGATTGTTAGGTGAGACTATGGGACGTCAAGACAGGTACCTGTAAGACCATGAGTGGTCACACTAGTTATGTATATGCAGTGGCTATATCCAGTGATTCAGAGTTCATCGTATCGGGAAGTTATGATTCTACGGTGAGACTATGGGACGTCAAGACAGGTACCTGTAAGACCATGAGTGGTCACACTAGTTCTGTATGATCTGTTGCTATATCCAGTGATTCAGAGTTCATCGTATCGGGAAGTGCAGATTATACGGTGAGACTATGGGACGTCAAGACAGGTACCTGTAAGACCATGAGTGGTCACACTAGTTCTGTATATGCTGTGGCTATATCCAGTGATTCAGAGTTCATCGTATCGGGAAGTTATGATTGTTAGGTGAGACTATGGGACGTCAAGACAGGTACCTGTAAGACCATGAGTGGTCACACTAGTTATGTATATGCAGTGGCTATATCCAGTGATTCAGAGTTCATCGTATCGGGAAGTTATGATTCTACGGTGAGACTATGGGACGTCAAGACAGGTACCTGTAAGACCATGAGTGGTCACACTAGTTATGTATGATCTGTTGCTATATCCAGTGATTCAGAGTTCATCGTATCGGGAAGTCATGATTATACGGTGAGACTATGGGACGTCAAGACAGGTACCTGTAAGACCATGAGTGGTCACACTAGTTATGTATGATCTGTGGCTATATCCAGTGATTCAGAGTTCATCGTATCGGGAAGTAATGATTATACGGTGAGACTATGGGACGTCAAGACAGGTACCTGTAAGACCATGAGTGGTCACACTAGTTATGTATCATCTGTGGCTATATCCAGTGATTCAGAGTTCATCGTATCGGGAAGTTATGATTATACGGTGAGACTATGGGACGTCAAGACAGGTACCTGTAAGACCATGAGTGGTCACACTAGTTATGTATCATCTGTGGCTATATCCAGTGATTCAGAGTTCATCGTATCGGGAAGTAATGATTATACGGTGAGACTATGGGACGTCAAGACAGGTACCTGTAAGACCATGAGTGGTCACACTAGTTATGTATTCTCTGTGGCTATATCCAGTGATTCAGAGTTCATCGTATCGGGAAGTGCAGATTATACGGTGAGACTATGGGACGTCAAGACAGGTACCTGTAAGACCATGAGTGGTCACACTAGTTATGTATCATCTGTGGCTATATCCAGTGATTCAGAGTTCATCGTATCGGGAAGTGCAGATTATACGGTGAGACTATGGGACGTCAAGACAGGTACCTGTAAGACCATGAGTGGTCACACTAGTTATGTATCATCTGTGGCTATATCCAGTGATTCAGAGTTCATCGTATAGGGAAGTTATGATTGTTAGGTGAGACTATGGGACGTCAAGACAGCTACCTGTAAGACCATGAGTGGTCACACTAGTTCTGTATGATCTGTGGCTATATCCAGTGATTCAGAGTTCATCTTATAGGGAAGTGTAGATTATACGGTGAGACTATGGGACGTCAAGAAAGGTACCTGTAAGACCATGAGTGGTCACACTAGTTATGTATCATCTGTGGCTATATCCAGTGATTCAGAGTTCATCGTATCGGGAAGTTATGATTATACGGTGAGACTATGGGACGTCAAGACAGGTACCTGTAAGACCATGAGTGGTCACACTAGTTATGTATCATCTGTGGCTATATCCAGTGATTGAGTTCATCGTATCGGGAAGTTATGATTGTTAGGTGAGACTATGGGACGTCAAGACAGGTACCTGTAAGACCATGAGTGGTCACACTAGTTATGTATCATCTGTGGCTATATCCAGTGATTCAGAGTTCATCGTATCGGGAAGTGCAGATTATACGGTGAGACTATGGGACGTCAAGACAGGTACCTGTAAGACCATGAGTGGTCACACTAGTTATGTATGATCTGTGGCTATATCCAGTGATTCAGAGTTCATCGTATCGGGAAGTGCAGATTATACGGTGAGACTATGGGACGTCAAGACAGGTACCTGTAAGACCATGAGTGGTCACACTAGTTCTGTATTCTCTGTGGCTATATCCAGTGATTCAGAGTTCATCGTATCGGGAAGTGCAGATTAGACGGTGAGACTATGGGACGTCAAGACAGGTACCTGTAAGACCATGAGTGGTCACACTAGTTATGTATGATCTGTGGCTATATCCAGTGATTCAGAGTTCATCGTATCGGGAAGTGATGATAAGACAGTGAGACTATGGGACGTCAAGACAGGTACCTGTAAGACCATGAGTGGTCACACTAGTTCTGTATTCTCTGTGGCTATATCCAGTGATTCAGAGTTCATCGTATCGGGAAGTTATGATTGTTAGGTGAGACTATGGGACGTCAAGAAAGGTACCTGTAAGACCATGAGTGGTCACACTAGTTCTGTATGATCTGTGGCTATATCCAGTGATTCAGAGTTCATCGTATCGGGAAGTGCAGATTATACGGTGAGACTATGGGACGTCAAGACAGGTACCTGTAAGACCATGAGTGGTCACACTAGTTATGTATCATCTGTGGCTATATCCAGTGATTCAGAGTTCATCGTATCGGGAAGTGATGATTATACGGTGAGACTATGGGACGTCAAGACAGGTACCTGTAAGACCATGAGTGGTCACACTAGTTGTGTATCTTCTGTGGCTATATCCAGTGATTGAGTTCATCGTATCGGGAAGTGCAGATTATACGGTGAGACTATGGGACGTCAAGAAAGGTACCTGTAAGACCATGAGTGGTCACACTAGTTATGTATATGCTGTGGCTATATCCAGTGATTCAGAGTTCATCGTATCGGGAAGTGCAGATTATACGGTGAGACTATGGGACGTCAAGACAGGTACCTGTAAGACCATGAGTGGTCACACTAGTTGTGTATCTTCTGTGGCTATATCCAGTGATTCAGAGTTCATCGTATCGGGAAGTGCAGATTATACGGTGAGACTATGGGACGTCAAGACAGGTACCTGTAAGACCATGAGTGGTCACACTAGTTATGTATCATCTGTGGCTATATCCAGTGATTCAGAGTTCATCGTATCGGGAAGTGCAGATTATACGGTGAGACTATGGGACGTCAAGAAAGGTACCTGTAAGACCATGAGTGGTCACACTAGTTATGTATATGCTGTGGCTATATCCAGTGATTCAGAGTTCATCGTATCGGGAAGTGCAGATTATACGGTGAGACTATGGGACGTCAAGAAAGGTACCTGTAAGACCATGAGTGGTCACACTAGTTATGTATATGCTGTGGCTATATCCAGTGATTCAGAGTTCATCGTATCGGGAAGTGCAGATTATACGGTGAGACTATGGGACGTCAAGACAGGTACCTGTAAGACCATGAGTGGTCACACTAGTTATGTATCATCTGTGGCTATATCCAGTGATTCAGAGTTCATCGTATCGGGAAGTTATGATTGTTAGGTGAGACTATGGGACGTCAAGACAGGTACCTGTAAGACCATGAGTGGTCACACTAGTTATGTATCATCTGTGGCTATATCCAGTGATTCAGAGTTCATCGTATCGGGAAGTGCAGATTATACGGTGAGACTATGGGACGTCAAGACAGGTACCTGTAAGACCATGAGTGGTCACACTAGTTATGTATCATCTGTGGCTATATCCAGTGATTCAGAGTTCATCGTATCGGGAAGTGCAGATTATACGGTGAGACTATGGGACGTCAAGACAGGTACCTGTAAGACCATGAGTGGTCACACTAGTTATGTATGATCTGTGGCTATATCCAGTGATTCAGAGTTCATCGTATCGGGAAGTGCAGATTATACGGTGAGACTATGGGACGTCAAGAAAGGTACCTGTAAGACCATGAGTGGTCACACTAGTTATGTATATGCTGTGGCTATATCCAGTGATTCAGAGTTCATCGTATCGGGAAGTGCAGATTATACGGTGAGACTATGGGACGTCAAGACAGGTACCTGTAAGACCATGAGTGGTCACACTAGTTATGTATGATCTGTGGCTATATCCAGTGATTCAGAGTTCATCGTATCGGGAAGTGATGATAAGACAGTGAGACTATGGGACGTCAAGACAGGTACCTGTAAGACCATGAGTGGTCACACTAGTTCTGTATTCTCTGTGGCTATATCCAGTGATTCAGAGTTCATCGTATCGGGAAGTTATGATTGTTAGGTGAGACTATGGGACGTCAAGAAAGGTACCTGTAAGACCATGAGTGGTCACACTAGTTCTGTATGATCTGTGGCTATATCCAGTGATTCAGAGTTCATCGTATCGGGAAGTGCAGATTATACGGTGAGACTATGGGACGTCAAGACAGGTACCTGTAAGACCATGAGTGGTCACACTAGTTATGTATCATCTGTGGCTATATCCAGTGATTCAGAGTTCATCGTATCGGGAAGTGATGATTATACGGTGAGACTATGGGACGTCAAGACAGGTACCTGTAAGACCATGAGTGGTCACACTAGTTGTGTATCTTCTGTGGCTATATCCAGTGATTGAGTTCATCGTATCGGGAAGTGCAGATTATACGGTGAGACTATGGGACGTCAAGAAAGGTACCTGTAAGACCATGAGTGGTCACACTAGTTATGTATCATCTGTGGCTATATCCAGTGATTCAGAGTTCATCGTATCGGGAAGTGCAGATTATACGGTGAGACTATGGGACGTCAAGAAAGGTACCTGTAAGACCATGAGTGGTCACACTAGTTATGTATATGCTGTGGCTATATCCAGTGATTCAGAGTTCATCGTATCGGGAAGTGCAGATTATACGGTGAGACTATGGGACGTCAAGAAAGGTACCTGTAAGACCATGAGTGGTCACACTAGTTATGTATGATCTGTGGCTATATCCAGTGATTCAGAGTTCATCGTATCGGGAAGTGCAGATTATACGGTGAGACTATGGGACGTCAAGAAAGGTACCTGTAAGACCATGAGTGGTCACACTAGTTATGTATATGCTGTGGCTATATCCAGTGATTCAGAGTTCATCGTATCGGGAAGTGCAGATTATACGGTGAGACTATGGGACGTCAAGAAAGGTACCTGTAAGACCATGAGTGGTCACACTAGTTATGTATATGCTGTGGCTATATCCAGTGATTCAGAGTTCATCGTATCGGGAAGTGCAGATTATACGGTGAGACTATGGGACGTCAAGACAGGTACCTGTAAGACCATGAGTGGTCACACTAGTTATGTATGATCTGTGGCTATATCCAGTGATTCAGAGTTCATCGTATCGGGAAGTGATGATAAGACAGTGAGACTATGGGACGTCAAGAAAGGTACCTGTAAGACCATGAGTGGTCACACTAGTTCTGTATTCTCTGTGGCTATATCCAGTGATTCAGAGTTCATCGTATCGGGAAGTTATGATTGTTAGGTGAGACTATGGGACGTCAAGACAGGTACCTGTAAGACCATGAGTGGTCACACTAGTTCTGTATGATCTGTGGCTATATCCAGTGATTCAGAGTTCATCGTATCGGGAAGTGCAGATTATACGGTGAGACTATGGGACGTCAAGACAGGTACCTGTAAGACCATGAGTGGTCACACTAGTTATGTATCATCTGTGGCTATATCCAGTGATTCAGAGTTCATCGTATCGGGAAGTGCAGATTATACGGTGAGACTATGGGACGTCAAGACAGGTACCTGTAAGACCATGAGTGGTCACACTAGTTGTGTATCTTCTGTGGCTATATCCAGTGATTGAGTTCATCGTATCGGGAAGTTATGATTGTTAGGTGAGACTATGGGACGTCAAGAAAGGTACCTGTAAGACCATGAGTGGTCACACTAGTTCTGTATGATCTGTGGCTATATCCAGTGATTCAGAGTTCATCGTATCGGGAAGTGCAGATTATACGGTGAGACTATGGGACGTCAAGACAGGTACCTGTAAGACCATGAGTGGTCACACTAGTTATGTATCATCTGTGGCTATATCCAGTGATTCAGAGTTCATCGTATCGGGAAGTGCAGATTATACGGTGAGACTATGGGACGTCAAGACAGGTACCTGTAAGACCATGAGTGGTCACACTAGTTATGTATGATCTGTGGCTATATCCAGTGATTCAGAGTTCATCGTATCGGGAAGTGCAGATTATACGGTGAGACTATGGGACGTCAAGACAGGTACCTGTAAGACCATGAGTGGTCACACTAGTTATGTATATGCAGTGGCTATATCCAGTGATTCAGAGTTCATCGTATCGGGAAGTAATGATTATACGGTGAGACTATGGGACGTCAAGACAGGTACCTGTAAGACCATGAGTGGTCACACTAGTTATGTATGATCTGTGGCTATATCCAGTGATTCAGAGTTCATCGTATCGGGAAGTAATGATTATACGGTGAGACTATGGGACGTCAAGACAGGTACCTGTAAGACCATGAGTGGTCACACTAGTTATGTATGATCTGTGGCTATATCTAGTGATTCAGAGTTCATCGTATCGGGAAGTGCAGATTATACGGTGAGACTATGGGACGTCAAGACAGGTACCTGTAAGACCATGAGTGGTCACACTAGTTATGTATATGCAGTGGCTATATCCAGTGATTCAGAGTTCATCGTATCGGGAAGTGCAGATTATACGGTGAGACTATGGGACGTCAAGACAGGTACCTGTAAGACCATGAGTGGTCACACTAGTTATGTATCATCTGTGGCTATATCCAGTGATTCAGAGTTCATCGTATCGGGAAGTAATGATTATACGGTGAGACTATGGGACGTCAAGACAGGTACCTGTAAGACCATGAGTGGTCACACTAGTTATGTATATGCAGTGGCTATATCCAGTGATTCAGAGTTCATCGTATCGGGAAGTGCAGATTATACGGTGAGACTATGGGACGTCAAGACAGGTACCTGTAAGACCATGAGTGGTCACACTAGTTATGTATGATCTGTGGCTATATCCAGTGATTCAGAGTTCATCGTATCGGGAAGTTATGATTATACGGTGAGACTATGGGACGTCAAGACAGGTACCTGTAAGACCATGAGTGGTCACACTAGTTATGTATGATCTGTGGCTATATCCAGTGATTCAGAGTTCATCGTATCGGGAAGTGCAGATTATACGGTGAGACTATGGGACGTCAAGAAAGGTACCTGTAAGACCATGAGTGGTCACACTAGTTATGTATGATCTGTTGCTATATCCAGTGATTCAGAGTTCATCGTATCGGGAAGTGCAGATTATACGGTGAGACTATGGGACGTCAAGACAGGTACCTGTAAGACCATGAGTGGTCACACTAGTTCTGTATGATCTGTGACTATGTCCAGTGATTCAGAGTTCATCGTATCGGGAAGTCATGATTATACGGTGAGACTATGGGACGTCAAGACAGGTACCTGTAAGACCATGAGTGGTCACACTAGTTCTGTATATGCTGTGGCTATATCCAGTGATTCAGAGTTCATCGTATCGGGAAGTAATGATTATACGGTGAGACTATGGGACGTCAAGACAGGTACCTGTAAGACCATGAGTGGTCACACTAGTTATGTATGATCTGTGGCTATATCCAGTGATTCAGAGTTCATCGTATCGGGAAGTTATGATTATACGGTGAGACTATGGGACGTCAAGACAGGTACCTGTAAGACCATGAGTGGTCACACTAGTTATGTATGATCTGTGGCTATATCCAGTGATTCAGAGTTCATCGTATCGGGAAGTGCAGATTATACGGTGAGACTATGGGACGTCAAGACAGGTACCTGTAAGACCATGAGTGGTAACACTAGTTCTGTATTCTCTGTGGCTATATCCAGTGATTCAGAGTTCATCGTATCGGGAAGTGCAGATTATACGGTGAGACTATGGGACGTCAAGACAGGTACCTGTAAGACCATGAGTGGTCACACTAGTTATGTATCATCTGTGGCTATATCCAGTGATTCAGAGTTCATCGTATCGGGAAGTAATGATTATACGGTGAGACTATGGGACGTCAAGACAGGTACCTGTAAGACCATGAGTGGTCACACTAGTTATGTATGATCTGTGGCTTTATCCAGTGATTCAGAGTTCATCGTATCGGGAAGTTATGATTGTTAGGTGAGACTATGGGACGTCAAGACAGGTACCTGTAAGACCATGAGTGGTCACACTAGTTATGTATGATCTGTGGCTATATCCAGTGATTCAGAGTTCATCGTATCGGGAAGTGCAGATTATACGGTGAGACTATGGGACGTCAAGAAAGGTACCTGTAAGACCATTAGTGGTAACACTAGTTCTGTATTCTCTGTGGCTTTATCCAGTGATTCAGAGTTCATCGTATCGGGAAGTTATGATTATACGGTGAGACTATGGGACGTCAAGACAGGTACCTGTAAGACCATGAGTGGTCACACTAGTTATGTATATGCAGTGGCTATATCCAGTGATTCAGAGTTCATCGTATCGGGAAGTGCAGATTATACGGTGAGACTATGGGACGTCAAGACAGGTACCTGTAAGACCATGAGTGGTCACACTAGTTATGTATGATCTGTGGCTATATCCAGTGATTCAGAGTTCATCGTATCGGGAAGTTATGATTATACGGTGAGACTATGGGACGTCAAGACAGGTACCTGTAAGACCATGAGTGGTCACACTAGTTATGTATCATCTGTGGCTATATCCAGTGATTCAGAGTTCATCGTATCGGGAAGTTATGATTGTTAGGTGAGACTATGGGACGTCAAGACAGGTACCTGTAAGACCATGAGTGGTCACACTAGTTATGTATGATCTGTGGCTATATCCAGTGATTCAGAGTTCATCGTATCGGGAAGTGAGATTATACGGTGAGACTATGGGACGTCAAGACAGGTACCTGTAAGACCATGAGTGGTCACACTAGTTATGTATCATCTGTGGCTATATCCAGTGATTCAGAGTTCATCGTATCGGGAAGTAATGATTATACGGTGAGACTATGGGACGTCAAGACAGGTACCTGTAAGACCATGAGTGGTCACACTAGTTATGTATGATCTGTGGCTATATCCAGTGATTCAGAGTTCATCGTATCGGGAAGTTATGATTGTTAGGTGAGACTATGGGACGTCAAGACAGGTACCTGTAAGACCATGAGTGGTCACACTAGTTATGTATGATCTGTGGCTATATCCAGTGATTCAGAGTTCATCGTATCGGGAAGTGCAGATTATACGGTGAGACTATGGGACGTCAAGAAAGGTACCTGTAAGACCATTAGTGGTAACACTAGTTCTGTATTCTCTGTGGCTTTATCCAGTGATTCAGAGTTCATCGTATCGGGAAGTTATGATTATACGGTGAGACTATGGGACGTCAAGACAGGTACCTGTAAGACCATGAGTGGTCACACTAGTTATGTATATGCAGTGGCTATATCCAGTGATTCAGAGTTCATCGTATCGGGAAGTGCAGATTATACGGTGAGACTATGGGACGTCAAGACAGGTACCTGTAAGACCATGAGTGGTCACACTAGTTATGTATGATCTGTGGCTATATCCAGTGATTCAGAGTTCATCGTATCGGGAAGTTATGATTGTTAGGTGAGACTATGGGACGTCAAGACAGGTACCTGTAAGACCATGAGTGGTCACACTAGTAATGTATGATCTGTGGCTATATCCAGTGATTCAGAGTTCATCGTATCGGGAAGTGCAGATTATACGGTGAGACTATGGGACGTCAAGAAAGGTACCTGTAAGACCATGAGTGGTCACACTAGTTATGTATGATCTGTTGCTTTATCCAGTGATTCAGAGTTCATCGTATCGGGAAGTGCAGATTATACGGTGAGACTATGGGACGTCAAGACAGGTACCTGTAAGACCATGAGTGGTCACACTAGTTATGTATGATCTGTGGCTATATCCAGTGATTCAGAGTTCATCGTATCGGGAAGTCATGATTATACGGTGAGACTATGGGACGTCAAGACAGGTACCTGTAAGACCATTAGTGGTAACACTAGTTCTGTATTCTCTGTGGCTTTATCCAGTGATTCAGAGTTCATCGTATCGGGAAGTGCAGATTATACGGTGAGACTATGGGACGTCAAGACAGGTACCTGTAAGACCATGAGTGGTCACACTAGTTATGTATGATCTGTGGCTATATCCAGTGATTCAGAGTTCATCGTATCGGGAAGTTATGATTGTTAGGTGAGACTATGGGACGTCAAGACAGGTACCTGTAAGACCATGAGTGGTCACACTAGTTATGTATGATCTGTGGCTATATCCAGTGATTCAGAGTTCATCGTATCGGGAAGTGCAGATTATACGGTGAGACTATGGGACGTCAAGACAGGTACCTGTAAGACCATGAGTGGTCACACTAGTTATGTATGATCTGTGGCTATATCCAGTGATTCAGAGTTCATCGTATCGGGAAGTGCAGATTATACGGTGAGACTATGGGACGTCAAGACAGGTACCTGTAAGACCATGAGTGGTCACACTAGTTATGTATGATCTGTGGCTATATCCAGTGATTCAGAGTTCATCGTATCGGGAAGTGCAGATTATACGGTGAGACTATGGGACGTCAAGACAGGTACCTGTAAGACCATGAGTGGTCACACTAGTTATGTATCATCTGTGGCTATATCCAGTGATTCAGAGTTCATCGTATCGGGAAGTTATGATTGTTAGGTGAGACTATGGGACGTCAAGAAAGGTACCTGTAAGACCATGAGTGGTCACACTAGTTATGTATCATCTGTGGCTATATCCAGTGATTCAGAGTTCATCGTATCGGGAAGTTATGATTGTTAGGTGAGACTATGGGACGTCAAGACAGGTACCTGTAAGACCATGAGTGGTCACACTAGTTATGTATGATCTGTGGCTATATCCAGTGATTCAGAGTTCATCGTATCGGGAAGTCATGATTATACGGTGAGACTATGGGACGTCAAGACAGGTACCTGTAAGACCATGAGTGGTCACACTAGTTATGTATGATCTGTGGCTATATCCAGTGATTCAGAGTTCATCGTATCGGGAAGTGCAGATTATACGGTGAGACTATGGGACGTCAAGACAGGTACCTGTAAGACCATGAGTGGTCACACTAGTTATGTATGATCTGTGGCTATATCCAGTGATTCAGAGTTCATCGTATCGGGAAGTCATGATTATACGGTGAGACTATGGGACGTCAAGACAGGTACCTGTAAGACCATGAGTGGTCACACTAGTTATGTATGATCTGTGGCTATATCCAGTGATTCAGAGTTCATCGTATCGGGAAGTGATGATTATACGGTGAGACTATGGGACGTCAAGACAGGTACCTGTAAGACCATGAGTGGTCACACTAGTTATGTATATGCTGTGGCTTTATCCAGTGATTCAGAGTTCATCGTATCGGGAAGTTATGATTCTACGGTGAGACTATGGGACGTCAAGACAGGTACCTGTAAGACCATGAGTGGTCACACTAGTTATGTATATGCTGTGGCTTTATCCAGTGATTCAGAGTTCATCGTATCGGGAAGTTATGATTGTTAGGTGAGACTATGGGACGTCAAGACAGGTACCTGTAAGACCATGAGTGGTCACACTAGTTCTGTATGATCTGTGGCTATATCCAGTGATTCAGAGTTCATCGTATCGGGAAGTGCAGATTATACGGTGAGACTATGGGACGTCAAGACAGGTACCTGTAAGACCATGAGTGGTCACACTAGTTCTGTATCTTCTGTGGCTTTATCCAGTGATTCAGAGTTCATCGTATCGGGAAGTGCAGATTATACGGTGAGACTATGGGACGTCAAGACAGGTACCTGTAAGACCATGAGTGGTCACACTAGTTATGTATGATCTGTGGCTATATCCAGTGATTCAGAGTTCATCGTATCGGGAAGTAATGATTATACGGTGAGACTATGGGACGTCAAGACAGGTACCTGTAAGACCATGAGTGGTCACACTAGTTATGTATGATCTGTGGCTATATCCAGTGATTCAGAGTTCATCGTATCGGGAAGTAATGATTATACGGTGAGACTATGGGACGTCAAGACAGGTACCTGTAAGACCATGAGTGGTCACACTAGTTATGTATATGCAGTGGCTATATCCAGTGATTCAGAGTTCATCGTATCGGGAAGTAATGATTATACGGTGAGACTATGGGACGTCAAGACAGGTACCTGTAAGACCATGAGTGGTCACACTAGTTATGTATGATCTGTGGCTATATCCAGTGATTCAGAGTTCATCGTATCGGGAAGTGCAGATTATACGGTGAGACTATGGGACGTCAAGACAGGTACCTGTAAGACCATGAGTGGTCACACTAGTTGTGTATCATCTGTGGCTATATCCAGTGATTGAGTTCATCGTATCGGGAAGTTATGATTAGACGGTGAGACTATGGGACGTCAAGACAGGTACCTGTAAGACCATGAGTGGTCACACTAGTTATGTATCATCTGTGGCTATATCCAGTGATTCAGAGTTCATCGTATCGGGAAGTGCAGATTATACGGTGAGACTATGGGACGTCAAGACAGGTACCTGTAAGACCATGAGTGGTAACACTAGTTCTGTATTCTCTGTGGCTATATCCAGTGATTCAGAGTTCATCGTATCGGGAAGTGCAGATTATACGGTGAGACTATGGGACGTCAAGACAGGTACCTGTAAGACCATGAGTGGTCACACTAGTTATGTATCATCTGTGGCTTTATCCAGTGATTCAGAGTTCATCGTATCGGGAAGTTATGATTCTACGGTGAGACTATGGGACGTCAAGACAGGTACCTGTAAGACCATGAGTGGTCACACTAGTTATGTATATGCTGTGGCTTTATCCAGTGATTCAGAGTTCATCGTATCGGGAAGTTATGATTCTACGGTGAGACTATGGGACGTCAAGACAGGTACCTGTAAGACCATGAGTGGTCACACTAGTTATGTATATGCTGTGGCTTTATCCAGTGATTCAGAGTTCATCGTATCGGGAAGTTATGATTGTTAGGTGAGACTATGGGACGTCAAGACAGGTACCTGTAAGACCATGAGTGGTCACACTAGTTATGTATATGCAGTGGCTATATCCAGTGATTCAGAGTTCATCGTATCGGGAAGTGCAGATTATACGGTGAGACTATGGGACGTCAAGACAGGTACCTGTAAGACCATGAGTGGTCACACTAGTTCTGTATCTTCTGTGGCTTTATCCAGTGATTCAGAGTTCATCGTATCGGGAAGTGCAGATTATACGGTGAGACTATGGGACGTCAAGACAGGTACCTGTAAGACCATGAGTGGTCACACTAGTTATGTATGATCTGTGGCTATATCCAGTGATTCAGAGTTCATCGTATCGGGAAGTAATGATTATACGGTGAGACTATGGGACGTCAAGACAGGTACCTGTAAGACCATGAGTGGTCACACTAGTTATGTATGATCTGTGGCTATATCCAGTGATTCAGAGTTCATCGTATCGGGAAGTGCAGATTATACGGTGAGACTATGGGACGTCAAGACAGGTACCTGTAAGACCATGAGTGGTCAAACTAGTTCTGTATGATCTGTGGCTATATCCAGTGATTCAGAGTTCATCGTATCGGGAAGTAATGATTATACGGTGAGACTATGGGACGTCAAGACAGGTACCTGTAAGACCATGAGTGGTCACACTAGTTCTGTATGATCTGTGGCTATATCCAGTGATTCAGAGTTCATCGTATCGGGAAGTGCAGATTATACGGTGAGACTATGGGACGTCAAGACAGGTACCTGTAAGACCATGAGTGGTCACACTAGTTATGTATGATCTGTGGCTATATCTAGTGATTCAGAGTTCATCGTATCGGGAAGTGCAGATTATACGGTGAGACTATGGGACGTCAAGACAGGTACCTGTAAGACCATGAGTGGTCACACTAGTTATGTATATGCAGTGGCTATATCCAGTGATTCAGAGTTCATCGTATCGGGAAGTGCAGATTATACGGTGAGACTATGGGACGTCAAGACAGGTACCTGTAAGACCATGAGTGGTCACACTAGTTATGTATGATCTGTGGCTATATCCAGTGATTCAGAGTTCATCGTATCGGGAAGTAATGATTATACGGTGAGACTATGGGACGTCAAGACAGGTACCTGTAAGACCATGAGTGGTAACACTAGTTATGTATATGCAGTGGCTATATCCAGTGATTCAGAGTTCATCGTATCGGGAAGTGCAGATTATACGGTGAGACTATGGGACGTCAAGACAGGTACCTGTAAGACCATGAGTGGTCACACTAGTTATGTATGATCTGTGGCTATATCCAGTGATTCAGAGTTCATCGTATCGGGAAGTTATGATTATACGGTGAGACTATGGGACGTCAAGACAGGTACCTGTAAGACCATGAGTGGTCACACTAGTAATGTATGATCTGTGGCTATATCCAGTGATTCAGAGTTCATCGTATCGGGAAGTGCAGATTATACGGTGAGACTATGGGACGTCAAGAAAGGTACCTGTAAGACCATGAGTGGTCACACTAGTTATGTATGATCTGTTGCTTTATCCAGTGATTCAGAGTTCATCGTATCGGGAAGTGCAGATTATACGGTGAGACTATGGGACGTCAAGACAGGTACCTGTAAGACCATGAGTGGTCACACTAGTTATGTATGATCTGTGGCTATATCCAGTGATTCAGAGTTCATCGTATCGGGAAGTTATGATTATACGGTGAGACTATGGGACGTCAAGACAGGTACCTGTAAGACCATGAGTGGTCACACTAGTTATGTATGATCTGTGGCTATATCCAGTGATTCAGAGTTCATCGTATCGGGAAGTTATGATTATACGGTGAGACTATGGGACGTCAAGAAAGGTACCTGTAAGACCATGAGTGGTCACACTAGTTCTGTATATGCTGTGGCTATATCCAGTGATTCAGAGTTCATCGTATCGGGAAGTGCAGATTATACGGTGAGACTATGGGACGTCAAGACAGGTACCTGTAAGACCATGAGTGGTCACACTAGTTATGTATATGCAGTGGCTATATCCAGTGATTCAGAGTTCATCGTATCGGGAAGTGCAGATTATACGGTGAGACTATGGGACGTCAAGACAGGTACCTGTAAGACCATGAGTGGTCACACTAGTTATGTATGATCTGTGGCTATATCCAGTGATTCAGAGTTCATCGTATCGGGAAGTAATGATTATACGGTGAGACTATGGGACGTCAAGACAGGTACCTGTAAGACCATGAGTGGTAACACTAGTTATGTATATGCAGTGGCTATATCCAGTGATTCAGAGTTCATCGTATCGGGAAGTGCAGATTATACGGTGAGACTATGGGACGTCAAGACAGGTACCTGTAAGACCATGAGTGGTCACACTAGTTATGTATGATCTGTGGCTATATCCAGTGATTCAGAGTTCATCGTATCGGGAAGTTATGATTATACGGTGAGACTATGGGACGTCAAGACAGGTACCTGTAAGACCATGAGTGGTCAAACTAGTTCTGTATATGCTGTGGCTATATCCAGTGATTCAGAGTTCATCGTATCGGGAAGTGCAGATTATACGGTGAGACTATGGGACGTCAAGAAAGGTACCTGTAAGACCATGAGTGGTCACACTAGTTATGTATGATCTGTTGCTTTATCCAGTGATTCAGAGTTCATCGTATCGGGAAGTGCAGATTATACGGTGAGACTATGGGACGTCAAGACAGGTACCTGTAAGACCATGAGTGGTCACACTAGTTATGTATGATCTGTGGCTATATCCAGTGATTCAGAGTTCATCGTATCGGGAAGTTATGATTATACGGTGAGACTATGGGACGTCAAGAAAGGTACCTGTAAGACCATGAGTGGTCACACTAGTTCTGTATATGCTGTGGCTATATCCAGTGATTCAGAGTTCATCGTATCGGGAAGTAATGATTATACGGTGAGACTATGGGACGTCAAGACAGGTACCTGTAAGACCATGAGTGGTCACACTAGTTCTGTATGATCTGTTGCTATATCCAGTGATTCAGAGTTCATCGTATCGGGAAGTTATGATTATACGGTGAGACTATGGGACGTCAAGACAGGTACCTGTAAGACCATGAGTGGTCACACTAGTTATGTATGATCTGTGGCTATATCCAGTGATTCAGAGTTCATCGTATCGGGAAGTGCAGATTATACGGTGAGACTATGGGACGTCAAGACAGGTACCTGTAAGACCATGAGTGGTAACACTAGTTCTGTATTCTCTGTGGCTATATCCAGTGATTCAGAGTTCATCGTATCGGGAAGTGCAGATTATACGGTGAGACTATGGGACGTCAAGACAGGTACCTGTAAGACCATGAGTGGTCACACTAGTTATGTATGATCTGTGGCTATATCCAGTGATTCAGAGTTCATCGTATCGGGAAGTAATGATTATACGGTGAGACTATGGGACGTCAAGACAGGTACCTGTAAGACCATGAGTGGTCACACTAGTTATGTATGATCTGTGGCTATATCCAGTGATTCAGAGTTCATCGTATCGGGAAGTTATGATTGTTAGGTGAGACTATGGAACGTCAAGACAGGTACCTGTAAGACCATGAGTGGTCACACTAGTTATGTATGATCTGTGGCTATATCCAGTGATTCAGAGTTCATCGTATCGGGAAGTGCAGATTATACGGTGAGACTATGGGACGTCAAGACAGGTACCTGTAAGACCATGAGTGGTCACACTAGTTCTGTATTCTCTGTGGCTTTATCCAGTGATTCAGAGTTCATCGTATCGGGAAGTTATGATTATACGGTGAGACTATGGGACGTCAAGACAGGTACCTGTAAGACCATGAGTGGTCACACTAGTTATGTATATGCAGTGGCTATATCCAGTGATTCAGAGTTCATCGTATCGGGAAGTGCAGATTATACGGTGAGACTATGGGACGTCAAGACAGGTACCTGTAAGACCATGAGTGGTCACACTAGTTATGTATGATCTGTGGCTATATCCAGTGATTCAGAGTTCATCGTATCGGGAAGTGCAGATTATACGGTGAGACTATGGGACGTCAAGACAGGTACCTGTAAGACCATGAGTGGTCACACTAGTTATGTATGATCTGTGGCTATATCCAGTGATTCAGAGTTCATCGTATCGGGAAGTGCAGATTATACGGTGAGACTATGGGACGTCAAGACAGGTACCTGTAAGACCATGAGTGGTCACACTAGTTATGTATGATCTGTGGCTATATCCAGTGATTCAGAGTTCATCGTATCGGGAAGTGCAGATTATACGGTGAGACTATGGGACGTCAAGACAGGTACCTGTAAGACCATGAGTGGTCACACTAGTTATGTATGATCTGTGGCTATATCCAGTGATTCAGAGTTCATCGTATCGGGAAGTTATGATTGTTAGGTGAGACTATGGGACGTCAAGAAAGGTACCTGTAAGACCATGAGTGGTCACACTAGTTATGTATCATCTGTGGCTATATCCAGTGATTCAGAGTTCATCGTATCGGGAAGTTATGATTGTTAGGTGAGACTATGGGACGTCAAGACAGGTACCTGTAAGACCATGAGTGGTCACACTAGTTATGTATGATCTGTGGCTATATCCAGTGATTCAGAGTTCATCGTATCGGGAAGTGCAGATTATACGGTGAGACTATGGGACGTCAAGACAGGTACCTGTAAGACCATGAGTGGTCACACTAGTTATGTATGATCTGTGGCTATATCCAGTGATTCAGAGTTCATCGTATCGGGAAGTGCAGATTATACGGTGAGACTATGGGACGTCAAGACAGGTACCTGTAAGACCATGAGTGGTCACACTAGTTATGTATGATCTGTGGCTATATCCAGTGATTCAGAGTTCATCGTATCGGGAAGTGCAGATTATACGGTGAGACTATGGGACGTCAAGACAGGTACCTGTAAGACCATGAGTGGTCACACTAGTTATGTATGATCTGTGGCTATATCCAGTGATTCAGAGTTCATCGTATCGGGAAGTCATGATTATACGGTGAGACTATGGGACGTCAAGACAGGTACCTGTAAGACCATGAGTGGTCACACTAGTTCTGTATGATCTGTGGCTATATCCAGTGATTCAGAGTTCATCGTATCGGGAAGTGCAGATTATACGGTGAGACTATGGGACGTCAAGACAGGTACCTGTAAGACCATGAGTGGTCACACTAGTTCTGTATGATCTGTTGCTATATCCAGTGATTCAGAGTTCATCGTATCGGGAAGTGCAGATTATACGGTGAGACTATGGGACGTCAAGACAGGTACCTGTAAGACCATGAGTGGTCACACTAGTTATGTATGATCTGTGGCTATATCCAGTGATTCAGAGTTCATCGTATCGGGAAGTGCAGATTATACGGTGAGACTATGGGACGTCAAGACAGGTACCTGTAAGACCATGAGTGGTCACACTAGTTATGTATGATCTGTGGCTATATCCAGTGATTCAGAGTTCATCGTATCGGGAAGTGCAGATTATACGGTGAGACTATGGGACGTCAAGACAGGTACCTGTAAGACCATGAGTGGTCACACTAGTTATGTATGATCTGTGGCTATATCCAGTGATTCAGAGTTCATCGTATCGGGAAGTGCAGATTATACGGTGAGACTATGGGACGTCAAGACAGGTACCTGTAAGACCATGAGTGGTCACACTAGTTATGTATGATCTGTGGCTATATCCAGTGATTCAGAGTTCATCGTATCGGGAAGTCATGATTATACGGTGAGACTATGGGACGTCAAGACAGGTACCTGTAAGACCATGAGTGGTCACACTAGTTCTGTATGATCTGTGGCTATATCCAGTGATTCAGAGTTCATCGTATCGGGAAGTCATGATTATACGGTGAGACTATGGGACGTCAAGACAGGTACCTGTAAGACCATGAGTGGTCACACTAGTTCTGTATGATCTGTGGCTATATCCAGTGATTCAGAGTTCATCGTATCGGGAAGTGCAGATTATACGGTGAGACTATGGGACGTCAAGACAGGTACCTGTAAGACCATGAGTGGTCACACTAGTTATGTATGATCTGTGGCTATATCCAGTGATTCAGAGTTCATCGTATCGGGAAGTGCAGATTATACGGTGAGACTATGGGACGTCAAGACAGGTACCTGTAAGACCATGAGTGGTCACACTAGTTATGTATGATCTGTGGCTATATCCAGTGATTCAGAGTTCATCGTATCGGGAAGTTATGATTGTTAGGTGAGACTATGGGACGTCAAGACAGGTACCTGTAAGACCATGAGTGGTCACACTAGTTATGTATATGCAGTGGCTATATCCAGTGATTCAGAGTTCATTGTATCGGGAAGTAATGATTATACGGTGAGACTATGGGACGTCAAGACAGGTACCTGTAAGACCATGAGTGGTCACACTAGTTATGTATCATCTGTGGCTATATCCAGTGATTCAGAGTTCATCGTATCGGGAAGTAATGATTATACGGTGAGACTATGGGACGTCAAGACAGGTACCTGTAAGACCATGAGTGGTCACACTAGTTATGTATGATCTGTGGCTATATCCAGTGATTCAGAGTTCATCGTATCGGGAAGTGCAGATTATACGGTGAGACTATGGGACGTCAAGACAGGTACCTGTAAGACCATGAGTGGTCACACTAGTTATGTATGATCTGTGGCTATATCCAGTGATTCAGAGTTCATCGTATCGGGAAGTTATGATTGTTAGGTGAGACTATGGAACGTCAAGACAGGTACCTGTAAGACCATGAGTGGTCACACTAGTTATGTATGATCTGTGGCTATATCCAGTGATTCAGAGTTCATCGTATCGGGAAGTGCAGATTATACGGTGAGACTATGGGACGTCAAGAAAGGTACCTGTAAGACCATTAGTGGTAACACTAGTTCTGTATTCTCTGTGGCTTTATCCAGTGATTCAGAGTTCATCGTATCGGGAAGTTATGATTATACGGTGAGACTATGGGACGTCAAGACAGGTACCTGTAAGACCATGAGTGGTCACACTAGTTATGTATATGCAGTGGCTATATCCAGTGATTCAGAGTTCATCGTATCGGGAAGTGCAGATTATACGGTGAGACTATGGGACGTCAAGACAGGTACCTGTAAGACCATGAGTGGTCACACTAGTTATGTATATGCAGTGGCTATATCCAGTGATTCAGAGTTCATCGTATCGGGAAGTAATGATTATACGGTGAGACTATGGAACGTCAAGACAGGTACCTGTAAGACCATGAGTGGTCACACTAGTTATGTATATGCAGTGGCTATATCCAGTGATTCAGAGTTCATCGTATCGGGAAGTTATGATTGTTAGGTGAGACTATGGGACGTCAAGACAGGTACCTGTAAGACCATGAGTGGTCACACTAGTTATGTATATGCTGTGGCTATATCCAGTGATTCAGAGTTCATCGTATCGGGAAGTGAAGATTATACGGTGAGACTATGGGACGTCAAGACAGGTACCTGTAAGACCATGAGTGGTCACACTAGTTGTGTATCTTCTGTGGCTATATCCAGTGATTGAGTTCATCGTATCGGGAAGTTATGATTAGACGGTGAGACTATGGGACGTCAAGACAGGTACCTGTAAGACCATGAGTGGTCACACTAGTTATGTATCATCTGTGGCTATATCCAGTGATTCAGAGTTCATCGTATCGGGAAGTGCAGATTATACGGTGAGACTATGGGACGTCAAGACAGGTACCTGTAAGACCATGAGTGGTCACAATAGTTGTGTATCTTCTGTGGCTATATCCAGTGATTGAGTTCATCGTATCGGGAAGTTATGATTGTTAGGTGAGACTATGGGACGTCAAGACAGGTACCTGTAAGACCATGAGTGGTCACACTAGTTCTGTATGATCTGTGGCTATATCCAGTGATTCAGAGTTCATCGTATCGGGAAGTGCAGATTATACGGTGAGACTATGGGACGTCAAGAAAGGTACCTGTAAGACCATGAGTGGTCACACTAGTTCTGTATATGCTGTGGCTATATCCAGTGATTCAGAGTTCATCGTATCGGGAAGTGCAGATTATACGGTGAGACTATGGGACGTCAAGACAGGTACCTGTAAGACCATGAGTGGTCACACTAGTTATGTATGATCTGTGGCTATATCCAGTGATTCAGAGTTCATCGTATCGGGAAGTGCAGATTATACGGTGAGACTATGGGACGTCAAGACAGGTACCTGTAAGACCATGAGTGGTCACACTAGTTATGTATGATCTGTGGCTATATCCAGTGATTCAGAGTTCATCGTATCGGGAAGTAATGATTATACGGTGAGACTATGGGACGTCAAGACAGGTACCTGTAAGACCATGAGTGGTCACACTAGTTATGTATATGCAGTGGCTATATCCAGTGATTCAGAGTTCATTGTATCGGGAAGTAATGATTATACGGTGAGACTATGGGACGTCAAGACAGGTACCTGTAAGACCATGAGTGGTCACACTAGTTATATATGATCTGTGGCTATATCCAGTGATTCAGAGTTCATCGTATCGGGAAGTAATGATTATACGGTGAGACTATGGGACGTCAAGACAGGTACCTGTAAGACCATGAGTGGTCACACTAGTTATGTATATTCAGTGGCTATATCCAGTGATTCAGAGTTCATTGTATCGGGAAGTAATGATTATACGGTGAGACTATGGGACGTCAAGACAGGTACCTGTAAGACCATGAGTGGTCACACTAGTTATGTATCATCTGTGGCTATATCCAGTGATTCAGAGTTCATCGTATCGGGAAGTAATGATTATACGGTGAGACTATGGGACGTCAAGACAGGTACCTGTAAGACCATGAGTGGTCACACTAGTTATGTATGATCTGTGGCTATATCCAGTGATTCAGAGTTCATCGTATCGGGAAGTGCAGATTATACGGTGAGACTATGGGACGTCAAGACAGGTACCTGTAAGACCATGAGTGGTCACACTAGTTATGTATCATCTGTGGCTATATCCAGTGATTCAGAGTTCATCGTATCGGGAAGTTATGATTGTTAGGTGAGACTATGGGACGTCAAGACAGGTACCTGTAAGACCATGAGTGGTCACACTAGTTATGTATGATCTGTGGCTATATCCAGTGATTCAGAGTTCATCGTATCGGGAAGTGCAGATTATACGGTGAGACTATGGGACGTCAAGACAGGTACCTGTAAGACCATGAGTGGTCATACAGGTTAGGTATATGCTGTGGCTATATCCAGTGATTCAGAGTTCATCGTATCGGGAAGTAATGATTATACGGTGAGACTATGGGACGTCAAGACAGGTACCTGTAAGACCATGAGTGGTAACACTAGTTCTGTATTCTCTGTGGCTTTATCCAGTGATTCAGAGTTCATCGTATCGGGAAGTAATGATTGTTAGGTGAGACTATGGGACGTCAAGACAGGTACCTGTAAGACCATGAGTGGTCACACTATTAATGTATGATCTGTTGCTATATCCAGTGATTCAGAGTTCATCGTATCGGGAAGTAATGATTATACGGTGAGACTATGGGACGTCAAGACAGGTACCTGTAAGACCATGAGTGGTAACACTAGTTCTGTATTCTCTGTGGCTTTATCCAGTGATTCAGAGTTCATCGTATCGGGAAGTTATGATTGTTAGGTGAGACTATGGGACGTCAAGACAGGTACCTGTAAGACCATGAGTGGTCACACTAGTTATGTATGATCTGTGGCTATATCCAGTGATTCAGAGTTCATCGTATCGGGAAGTGCAGATTATACGGTGAGACTATGGGACGTCAAGACAGGTACCTGTAAGACCATGAGTGGTCACACTAGTTATGTATGATCTGTGGCTATATCCAGTGATTCAGAGTTCATCGTATCGGGAAGTGCAGATTATACGGTGAGACTATGGGACGTCAAGACAGGTACCTGTAAGACCATGAGTGGTCACACTAGTTATGTATGATCTGTGGCTATATCCAGTGATTCAGAGTTCATCGTATCGGGAAGTGCAGATTATACGGTGAGACTATGGAACGTCAAGAAAGGTACCTTTAAGACCATGAGTGGTCACACTAGTTATGTATGATCTGTGGCTATATCCAGTGATTGAGTTCATCGTATCGGGAAGTAATGATTATACGGTGAGACTATGGAACGTCAGACAGGTACCTGTAAGACCATGAGTGGTCACACTAGTTATGTATATGCAGTGGCTATATCCAGTGATTCAGAGTTCATCGTATCGGGAAGTGCAGATTATACGGTGAGACTATGGGACGTCAAGACAGGTACCTGTAAGACCATGAGTGGTCACACTAGTTATGTATGATCTGTGGCTATATCCAGTGATTCAGAGTTCATCGTATCGGGAAGTAATGATTATACGGTGAGACTATGGGACGTCAAGACAGGTACCTGTAAGACCATGAGTGGTCACACTAGTTATGTATTCTCTGTGGCTATATCCAGTGATTCAGAGTTCATCGTATCGGGAAGTAATGATTATACGGTGAGACTATGGAACGTCAGACAGGTACCTGTAAGACCATGAGTGGTCACACTAGTTATGTATATGCAGTGGCTATATCCAGTGATTCAGAGTTCATCGTATCGGGAAGTAATGATTATACGGTGAGACTATGGGACGTCAAGACAGGTACCTGTAAGACCATGAATGGTCACACTAGTTATGTATCATCTGTGGCTATATCCAGTGATTCAGAGTTCATCGTATCGGGAAGTGCAGATTATACGGTGAGACTATGGGACGTCAAGACAGGTACCTGTAAGACCATGAGTGGTCACACTAGTTATGTATCATCTGTGGCTATATCCTGTGATTCAGAGTTCATCGTATCGGGAAGTGCAGATTATACGGTGAGACTATGGGACGTCAAGACAGGTACCTGTAAGACCATGAGTGGTCACACTAGTTATGTATGATCTGTGGCTATATCCAGTGATTCAGAGTTCATCGTATCGGGAAGTAATGATTATACGGTGAGACTATGGGACGTCAAGACAGGTACCTGTAAGACCATGAGTGGTCACACTAGTTATGTATCATCTGTGGCTATATCCTGTGATTCAGAGTTCATCGTATCGGGAAGTGCAGATTATACGGTGAGACTATGGGACGTCAAGACAGGTACCTGTAAGACCATGAGTGGTCACACTAGTTATGTATGATCTGTGGCTATATCCAGTGATTCAGAGTTCATCGTATCGGGAAGTAATGATTATACGGTGAGACTATGGAACGTCAGACAGGTACCTGGAAGACCATGAGTGGTCACACTAGTTATGTATATGCAGTGGCTATATCCAGTGATTCAGAGTTCATCGTATCGGGAAGTAATGATTATACGGTGAGACTATGGGACGTCAAGACAGGTACCTGTAAGACCATGAGTGGTCACACTAGTTATGTATGATCTGTGGCTATATCCAGTGATTCAGAGTTCATCGTATCGGGAAGTAATGATTATACGGTGAGACTATGGGACGTCAAGAAAGGTACCTGTAAGACCATGAGTGGTCACACTAGTTATGTATCATCTGTGGCTATATCCAGTGATTCAGAGTTCATCGTATCGGGAAGTTATGTTTGTTAGGTGAGACTATGGGACGTCAAGACAGGTACCTGTAAGACCATGAGTGGTCACACTAGTTATGTATATGCTGTGGCTATATCCAGTGATTCAGAGTTCATCGTATCGGGAAGTAATGATTATACGGTGAGACTATGGGACGTCAAGAAAGGTACCTGTAAGACCATGAGTGGTCACACTAGTTATGTATATGCAGTGGCTATATCCAGTGATTCAGAGTTCATCGTATCGGGAAGTTATGATTGTTAGGTGAGACTATGGGACGTCAAGACAGGTACCTGTAAGACCATGAGTGGTCACACTAGTTCTGTATATGCTGTGGCTATATCCAGTGATTCAGAGTTCATCGTATCGGGAAGTCATGATTAGACGGTGAGACTATGGGACGTCAAGACAGGTACCTGTAAGACCATGAGTGGTCACACTAGTTATGTATCATCTGTGGCTATATCCAGTGATTCAGAGTTCATCGTATCGGGAAGTCATGATTGTTAGGTGAGACTATGGGACGTCAAGAAAGGTACCTGTAAGACCATGAGTGGTCACACTATTAATGTATGATCTGTGGCTATATCCAGTGATTCAGAGTTCATCGTATCGGGAAGTAATGATTATTCGGTGAGACTATGGGACGTCAAGACAGGTACCTGTAAGACCATGAGTGGTCACACTAGTTATGTATATGCTGTGTCTATATCCAGTGATTCAGAGTTCATCGTATCGGGAAGTTATGTTTGTTAGGTGAGACTATGGGACGTCAAGACAGGTACCTGTAAGACCATGAGTGGTCACACTAGTTATGTATATGCTGTGGCTATATCCAGTGATTCAGAGTTCATCGTATCGGGAAGTAATGATTATACGGTGAGACTATGGGACGTCAAGAAAGGTACCTGTAAGACCATGAGTGGTCACACTAGTTCTGTATATGCTGTGGCTATATCCAGTGATTCAGAGTTCATCGTATCGGGAAGTGCAGATTATACGGTGAGACTATGGGACGTCAAGACAGGTACCTGTAAGACCATGAGTGGTCACACTAGTTATGTATGATCTGTGGCTATATCCAGTGATTCAGAGTTCATCGTATCGGGAAGTGCAGATTATACGGTGAGACTATGGGACGTCAAGACAGGTACCTGTAAGACCATGAGTGGTCATACAGGTTAGGTATATGCTGTGGCTATATCCAGTGATTCAGAGTTCATCGTATCGGGAAGTAATGATTGTTAGGTGAGACTATGGGACGTCAAGACAGGTACCTGTAAGACCATGAGTGGTCACACTATTAATGTATGATCTGTTGCTATATCCAGTGATTCAGAGTTCATCGTATCGGGAAGTAATGATTATACGGTGAGACTATGGGACGTCAAGACAGGTACCTGTAAGACCATGAGTGGTAACACTAGTTCTGTATTCTCTGTGGCTTTATCCAGTGATTCAGAGTTCATCGTATCGGGAAGTAATGATTGTTAGGTGAGACTATGGGACGTCAAGACAGGTACCTGTAAGACCATGAGTGGTCACACTATTAATGTATGATCTGTTGCTATATCCAGTGATTCAGAGTTCATCGTATCGGGAAGTAATGATTATACGGTGAGACTATGGGACGTCAAGACAGGTACCTGTAAGACCATGAGTGGTCACACTAGTTATGTATGATCTGTGGCTATATCCAGTGATTCAGAGTTCATCGTATCGGGAAGTAATGATTATACGGTGAGACTATGGGACGTCAAGACAGGTACCTGTAAGACCATGAGTGGTCACACTAGTTATGTATATGCAGTGGCTATATCCAGTGATTCAGAGTTCATCGTATCGGGAAGTTATGATTGTTAGGTGAGACTATGGGACGTCAAGACAGGTACCTGTAAGACCATGAGTGGTCACACTAGTTATGTATGATCTGTGGCTATATCCAGTGATTCAGAGTTCATCGTATCGGGAAGTTATGATTGTTAGGTGAGACTATGGGACGTCAAGACAGGTACCTGTAAGACCATGAGTGGTCACACTAGTTATGTATGATCTGTGGCTATATCCAGTGATTCAGAGTTCATCGTATCGGGAAGTGCAGATTATACGGTGAGACTATGGGACGTCAAGACAGGTACCTGTAAGACCATGAGTGGTCACACTAGTTCTGTATATGCTGTGGCTATATCCAGTGATTCAGAGTTCATCGTATCGGGAAGTCATGATTATACGGTGAGACTATGGGACGTCAAGACAGGTACCTGTAAGACCATGAGTGGTCACACTAGTTATGTATGATCTGTGGCTATATCCAGTGATTCAGAGTTCATCGTATCGGGAAGTAATGATTATACGGTGAGCTATGGAACGTCAGACAGGTAACTGTAAGACCATGAGTGGTCACACTAGTTATGTATATGCAGTGGCTATATCCAGTGATTCAGAGTTCATCGTATCGGGAAGTTATGATTCTACGGTGAGACTATGGGACGTCAAGACAGGTACCTGTAAGACCATGAGTGGTCACACTAGTTATGTATATGCTGTGGCTTTATCCAGTGATTCAGAGTTCATCGTATCGGGAAGTAATGATTATACGGTGAGACTATGGGACGTCAAGAAAGGTACCTGTAAGACCATGAGTGGTCACACTAGTTATGTATATGCTGTGGCTTTATCCAGTGATTCAGAGTTCATCGTATCGGGAAGTCATGATTATACGGTGAGACTATGGGACGTCAAGAAAGGTACCTGTAAGACCATGAGTGGTCACACTAGTTATGTATATGCTGTGTCTATATCCAGTGATTCAGAGTTCATCGTATCGGGAAGTGCAGATTAGACGGTGAGACTATGGGACGTCAAGACAGGTACCTGTAAGACCATGAGTGGTCACACTAGTTATGTATATGCAGTGGCTATATCCAGTGATTCAGAGTTCATCGTATCGGGAAGTAATGATTATACGGTGAGACTATGGAACGTCAGACAGGTACCTGGAAGACCATGAGTGGTCACACTAGTTATGTATATGCAGTGGCTATATCCAGTGATTCAGAGTTCATCGTATCGGGAAGTAATGATTATACGGTGAGACTATGGGACGTCAAGACAGGTACCTGTAAGACCATGAGTGGTCACACTAGTTATGTATGATCTGTGGCTATATCCAGTGATTCAGAGTTCATCGTATCGGGAAGTAATGATTATACGGTGAGACTATGGGACGTCAAGAAAGGTACCTGTAAGACCATGAGTGGTCACACTAGTTATGTATCATCTGTGGCTATATCCAGTGATTCAGAGTTCATCGTATCGGGAAGTTATGTTTGTTAGGTGAGACTATGGGACGTCAAGACAGGTACCTGTAAGACCATGAGTGGTCACACTAGTTATGTATATGCTGTGGCTATATCCAGTGATTCAGAGTTCATCGTATCGGGAAGTAATGATTATACGGTGAGACTATGGGACGTCAAGAAAGGTACCTGTAAGACCATGAGTGGTCACACTAGTTATGTATATGCAGTGGCTATATCCAGTGATTCAGAGTTCATCGTATCGGGAAGTTATGATTGTTAGGTGAGACTATGGGACGTCAAGACAGGTACCTGTAAGACCATGAGTGGTCACACTAGTTATGTATCATCTGTGGCTATATCCAGTGATTCAGAGTTCATCGTATCGGGAAGTCATGATTGTTAGGTGAGACTATGGGACGTCAAGAAAGGTACCTGTAAGACCATGAGTGGTCACACTAGTTCTGTATATGCTGTGGCTATATCCAGTGATTCAGAGTTCATCGTATCGGGAAGTAATGATTATTCGGTGAGACTATGGGACGTCAAGACAGGTACCTGTAAGACCATGAGTGGTCACACTAGTTATGTATATGCTGTGTCTATATCCAGTGATTCAGAGTTCATCGTATCGGGAAGTTATGTTTGTTAGGTGAGACTATGGGACGTCAAGACAGGTACCTGTAAGACCATGAGTGGTCACACTAGTTATGTATATGCTGTGGCTATATCCAGTGATTCAGAGTTCATCGTATCGGGAAGTCATGATTATACGGTGAGACTATGGGACGTCAAGAAAGGTACCTGTAAGACCATGAGTGGTCACACTAGTTATGTATATGCTGTGGCTATATCCAGTGATTCAGAGTTCATCGTATCGGGAAGTGCAGATTATACGGTGAGACTATGGGACGTCAAGACAGGTACCTGTAAGACCATGAGTGGTCACACTAGTTCTGTATATGCTGTGGCTATATCCAGTGATTCAGAGTTCATCGTATCGGGAAGTGCAGATTATACGGTGAGACTATGGGACGTCAAGACAGGTACCTGTAAGACCATGAGTGGTCACACTAGTTATGTATATGCTGTGGCTATATCCAGTGATTCAGAGTTCATCGTATCGGGAAGTCATGATTATACGGTGAGACTATGGGACGTCAAGAAAGGTACCTGTAAGACCATGAGTGGTCACACTAGTTATGTATATGCTGTGGCTATATCCAGTGATTCAGAGTTCATCGTATCGGGAAGTGCAGATTATACGGTGAGACTATGGGACGTCAAGAAAGGTACCTGTAAGACCATGAGTGGTCACACTAGTTATGTATATCTGTGGCTATATCCAGTGATTCAGAGTTCATCGTATCGGGAAGTTATGATAAGACAGTGAGACTATGGAACGTCAAGAAAGGTACCTTTAAGACCATGAGTGGTCACACTAGTTATGTATTCTCTGTGGCTATATACAGTGATTCAGAGTTCATCGTATCGGGAAGTGCAGATTATACGGTGAGACTATGGGACGTCAAGACAGGTACCTGTAAGACCATGAGTTGTCACACTAGTTATGTATCATCTGTGGCTATATCCAGTGATTCAGAGTTCATCGTATCGGGAAGTGCAGATTATACGGTGAGACTATGGGACGTCAAGAAAGGTACCTGTAAGACCATGAGTGGTCACACTAGTTATGTATATGCAGTGGCTATATCCAGTGATTCAGAGTTCATCGTATCGGGAAGTGCAGATTATACGGTGAGACTATGGGACGTCAAGACAGGTACCTGTAAGACCATGAGTGGTCACACTAGTTATGTATATGCTGTGTCTATATCCAGTGATTCAGAGTTCATCGTATCGGGAAGTGCAGATTATACGGTGAGACTATGGGACGTCAAGACAGGTACCTGTAAGACCATGAGTGGTCACACTAGTTATGTATTCTCTGTGGCTATATCCAGTGATTCAGAGTTCATCGTATCGGGAAGTAATGATTATACGGTGAGACTATGGGACGTCAAGACAGGTACCTGTAAGACCATGAGTGGTCACACTAGTTATGTATATGCAGTGGCTATATCCAGTGATTCAGAGTTCATCGTATCGGGAAGTTATGATTGTTAGGTGAGACTATGGGACGTCAAGACAGGTACCTGTAAGACCATGAGTGGTCACACTAGTTCTGTATATGCTGTGGCTATATCCAGTGATTCAGAGTTCATCGTATCGGGAAGTGCAGATTATACGGTGAGACTATGGGACGTCAAGACAGGTACCTGTAAGACCATGAGTGGTCACACTAGTTATGTATGATCTGTTGCTATATCCAGTGATTCAGAGTTCATCGTATCGGGAAGTGCAGATTATACGGTGAGACTATGGGACGTCAAGACAGGTACCTGTAAGACCATGAGTGGTCACACTAGTTATGTATATGCTGTGGCTATATCCAGTGATTCAGAGTTCATCGTATCGGGAAGTCATGATTATACGGTGAGACTATGGGACGTCAAGACAGGTACCTGTAAGACCATGAGTGGTCACACTAGTTATGTATTCTCTGTGGCTATATCCAGTGATTCAGAGTTCATCGTATCGGGAAGTAATGATTATACGGTGAGCTATGGAACGTCAGACAGGTATCTGTAAGACCATGAGTGGTCACACTAGTTATGTATATGCAGTGGCTATATCCAGTGATTCAGAGTTCATCGTATCGGGAAGTTATGATTCTACGGTGAGACTATGGGACGTCAAGACAGGTACCTGTAAGACCATGAGTGGTCACACTAGTTATGTATATGCTGTGGCTTTATCCAGTGATTCAGAGTTCATCGTATCGGGAAGTAATGATTATACGGTGAGACTATGGGACGTCAAGAAAGGTACCTGTAAGACCATGAGTGGTCACACTAGTTATGTATATGCTGTGGCTTTATCCAGTGATTCAGAGTTCATCGTATCGGGAAGTGCAGATTATACGGTTAGACTATGGGACGTCAAGACAGGTACCTGTAAGACCATGAGTGGTCACACTAGTTATGTATATGCTGTGTCTATATCCAGTGATTCAGAGTTCATCGTATCGGGAAGTGCAGATTAGACGGTGAGACTATGGGACGTCAAGACAGGTACCTGTAAGACCATGAGTGGTCACACTAGTTATGTATATGCTGTGGCTATATCCAGTGATTCAGAGTTCATCGTATCGGGAAGTTATGTTTGTTAGGTGAGACTATGGGACGTCAAGACAGGTACCTGTAAGACCATGAGTGGTCACACTAGTTATGTATATGCTGTGGCTATATCCAGTGATTCAGAGTTCATCGTATCGGGAAGTCATGATTATACGGTGAGACTATGGGACGTCAAGAAAGGTACCTGTAAGACCATGAGTGGTCACACTAGTTATGTATATGCTGTGGCTATATCCAGTGATTCAGAGTTCATCGTATCGGGAAGTTATGTTTGTTAGGTGAGACTATGGGACGTCAAGAAAGGTACCTGTAAGACCATGAGTGGTCACACTAGTTATGTATGATCTGTGGCTATATCCAGTGATTCAGAGTTCATCGTATCGGGAAGTTATGATTGTTAGGTGAGACTATGGGACGTCAAGAAAGGTACCTGTAAGACCATGAGTGGTCACACTAGTTATGTATGATCTGTGGCTTTATCCAGTGATTCAGAGTTCATCGTATCGGGAAGTAATGATTATACGGTGAGACTATGGGACGTCAAGAAAGGTACCTGTAAGACCATGAGTGGTCACACTAGTTATGTATTCTCTGTGGCTATATACAGTGATTCAGAGTTCATCGTATCGGGAAGTTATGATTGTACGGTGAGACTATGGGACGTCAAGACAGGTACCTGTAAGACCATGAGTGGTCACACTAGTTATGTATATGCTGTGTCTATATCCAGTGATTCAGAGTTCATCGTATCGGGAAGTGCAGATTATACGGTGAGACTATGGGACGTCAAGACAGGTACCTGTAAGACCATGAGTGGTCACACTAGCAATGTATATGCTGTGGCTATATCCATTAATTCAGAGTTCATTGTATCGGGAAGTTATGATTAGACGGTGAGACTATGGGACGTCAAGACAGGTACCTGTAAGACCATGAGTGGTCACACTAGTTATGTATATGCTGTGTCTATATCCAGTGATTCAGAGTTCATCGTATCGGGAAGTTATGTTTGTTAGGTGAGACTATGGGACGTCAAGACAGGTACCTGTAAGACCATGAGTGGTCACACTAGTTATGTATATGCTGTGGCTATATCCAGTGATTCAGAGTTCATCGTATCGGGAAGTCATGATTATACGGTGAGACTATGGGACGTCAAGAAAGGTACCTGTAAGACCATGAGTGGTCACACTAGTTATGTATATGCTGTGGCTATATCCAGTGATTCAGAGTTCATCGTATCGGGAAGTGCAGATTATACGGTGAGACTATGGGACGTCAAGAAAGGTACCTGTAAGACCATGAGTGGTCACACTAGTTCTGTATATGCTGTGGCTATATCCAGTGATTCAGAGTTCATCGTATCGGGAAGTGCAGATTATACGGTGAGACTATGGGACGTCAAGACAGGTACCTGTAAGACCATGAGTGGTCACACTAGTTATGTATATGCTGTGTCTATATCCAGTGATTCAGAGTTCATCGTATCGGGAAGTTATGATAAGACAGTGAGACTATGGAACGTCAAGAAAGGTACCTTTAAGACCATGAGTGGTCACACTAGTTATGTATTCTCTGTGGCTATATACAGTGATTCAGAGTTCATCGTATCGGGAAGTGCAGATTATACGGTGAGACTATGGGACGTCAAGACAGGTACCTGTAAGACCATGAGTTGTCACACTAGTTATGTATCATCTGTGGCTATATCCAGTGATTCAGAGTTCATCGTATCGGGAAGTGCAGATTATACGGTGAGACTATGGGACGTCAAGAAAGGTACCTGTAAGACCATGAGTGGTCACACTAGTTATGTATATGCAGTGGCTATATCCAGTGATTCAGAGTTCATCGTATCGGGAAGTGCAGATTATACGGTGAGACTATGGGACGTCAAGACAGGTACCTGTAAGACCATGAGTGGTCACACTAGTTATGTATATGCTGTGGCTATATCCAGTGATTCAGAGTTCATCGTATCGGGAAGTGCAGATTATACGGTGAGACTATGGGACGTCAAGACAGGTACCTGTAAGACCATGAGTGGTCACACTAGTTATGTATGATCTGTGGCTATATCCAGTGATTCAGAGTTCATCGTATCGGGAAGTAATGATTATACGGTGAGACTATGGGACGTCAAGACAGGTACCTGTAAGACCATGAGTGGTCACACTAGTTATGTATATGCAGTGGCTATATCCAGTGATTCAGAGTTCATCGTATCGGGAAGTGCAGATTATACGGTGAGACTATGGGACGTCAAGAAAGGTACCTGTAAGACCATGAGTGGTCACACTAGTTCTGTATTCTCTGTGGCTATATCCAGTGATTCAGAGTTCATCGTATCGGGAAGTTATGATTGTTAGGTGAGACTATGGGACGTCAAGACAGGTACCTGTAAGACCATTAGTGGTAACACTAGTTCTGTATTCTCTGTGGCTTTATCCAGTGATTCAGAGTTCATCGTATCGGGAAGTTATGATTATACGGTGAGACTATGGGACGTCAAGACAGGTACCTGTAAGACCATGAGTGGTCACACTAGTTATGTATATGCAGTGGCTATATCCAGTGATTCAGAGTTCATCGTATCGGGAAGTGCAGATTATACGGTGAGACTATGGGACGTCAAGACAGGTACCTGTAAGACCATGAGTGGTCACACTAGTTATGTATGATCTGTGGCTATATCCAGTGATTCAGAGTTCATCGTATCGGGAAGTTATGATTATACGGTGAGACTATGGGACGTCAAGACAGGTACCTGTAAGACCATGAGTGGTCACACTAGTTATGTATCATCTGTGGCTATATCCAGTGATTCAGAGTTCATCGTATCGGGAAGTTATGATTGTTAGGTGAGACTATGGGACGTCAAGACAGGTACCTGTAAGACCATGAGTGGTCACACTAGTTATGTATGATCTGTGGCTATATCCAGTGATTCAGAGTTCATCGTATCGGGAAGTAATGATTATACGGTGAGACTATGGGACGTCAAGACAGGTACCTGTAAGACCATGAGTGGTCACACTAGTTATGTATATGCAGTGGCTATATCCAGTGATTCAGAGTTCATCGTATCGGGAAGTTATGTTTGTTAGGTGAGACTATGGGACGTCAAGAAAGGTACCTGTAAGACCATGAGTGGTCACACTAGTTATGTATATGCAGTGGCTATATCCAGTGATTCAGAGTTCATCGTATCGGGAAGTAATGATTATACGGTGAGACTATGGGACGTCAAGACAGGTACCTGTAAGACCATGAGTGGTCACACTAGTTATGTATTCTCTGTGGCTATATACAGTGATTCAGAGTTCATCGTATCGGGAAGTGCAGATTCTATGGTGAAACTATGGAACGTCAAGATAGGTACCTGTAAGACCATGAGTGGTCACACTAGTTATGTATATGCTTTGGCTATATCCAGTGATTCAGAGTTCATCGTATCGGGAAGTGCAGATTCTACGGTGAGACTATGGGACGTCAAGACAGGTACCTGTAAGACCATGAGTGGTCACACTAGTTATGTATGATCTGTGGCTATATACAGTGATTCAGAGTTCATCGTATCGCGAAGTGCAGATTATACGGTGAGACTATGGGACGTCAAGAAAGGTACCTGTAAGACCATGAGTGGTCACACTAGTTATGTATGATCTGTGGCTATATCCAGTGATTCAGAGTTCATCGTATCGGGAAGTTATGATTATACGGTGAGACTATGGGACGTCAAGACAGGTACCTGTAAGACCATGAGTGGTCACACTAGTTATGTATGATCTGTGGCTATATCCAGTGATTCAGAGTTCATCGTATCGGGAAGTTATGATTGTTAGGTGAGACTATGGAACGTCAAGAAAGGTACCTTTAAGACCATGAGTGGTCACACTAGTTATGTATGATCTGTGGCTATATACAGTGATTCAGAGTTCATCGTATCGGGAAGTGCAGATTATACGGTGAGACTATGGGACGTCAAGACAGGTACCTGTAAGACCATGAGTGGTCACACTAGTTATGTATATGCTGTGGCTATATCCAGTGATTCAGAGTTCATCGTATCGGGAAGTGCAGATTATACGGTGAGACTATGGGACGTCAAGAAAGGTACCTGTAAGACCATGAGTGGTCACACTAGTTATGTATGATCTGTGGCTTTATCCAGTGATTCAGAGTTCATCGTATCGGGAAGTAATGATTATACGGTGAGACTATGGGACGTCAAGAAAGGTACCTGTAAGACCATGAGTGGTCACACTAGTTATGTATTCTCTGTGGCTATATACAGTGATTCAGAGTTCATCGTATCGGGAAGTTATGATTGTACGGTGAGACTATGGGACGTCAAGACAGGTACCTGTAAGACCATGAGTGGTCACACTAGTTATGTATATGCTGTGTCTATATCCAGTGATTCAGAGTTCATCGTATCGGGAAGTGCAGATTATACGGTGAGACTATGGGACGTCAAGACAGGTACCTGTAAGACCATGAGTGGTCACACTAGCAATGTATATGCTGTGGCTATATCCATTAATTCAGAGTTCATTGTATCGGGAAGTTATGATTAGACGGTGAGACTATGGGACGTCAAGACAGGTACCTGTAAGACCATGAGTGGTCACACTAGTTATGTATGATCTGTGGCTATATCCAGTGATTCAGAGTTCATCGTATCGGGAAGTAATGATTATACGGTGAGACTATGGGACGTCAAGACAGGTACCTGTAAGACCATGAGTGGTCACACTAGTTATGTATGATCTGTGGCTATATCCAGTGATTCAGAGTTCATCGTATCGGGAAGTAATGATTATACGGTGAGACTATGGGACGTCAAGACAGGTACCTGTAAGACCATGAGTGGTCACACTAGTTATGTATATGCAGTGGCTATATCCAGTGATTCAGAGTTCATCGTATCGGGAAGTGCAGATTATACGGTGAGACTATGGGACGTCAAGAAAGGTACCTGTAAGACCATGAGTGGTCACACTAGTTATGTATGATCTGTGGCTTTATCCAGTGATTCAGAGTTCATCGTATCGGGAAGTAATGATTATACGGTGAGACTATGGGACGTCAAGAAAGGTACCTGTAAGACCATGAGTGGTCACACTAGTTATGTATTCTCTGTGGCTATATACAGTGATTCAGAGTTCATCGTATCGGGAAGTTATGATTGTACGGTGAGACTATGGGACGTCAAGACAGGTACCTGTAAGACCATGAGTGGTCACACTAGTTATGTATATGCTGTGTCTATATCCAGTGATTCAGAGTTCATCGTATCGGGAAGTGCAGATTATACGGTGAGACTATGGGACGTCAAGACAGGTACCTGTAAGACCATGAGTGGTCACACTAGCAATGTATATGCTGTGGCTATATCCATTAATTCAGAGTTCATTGTATCGGGAAGTTATGATTAGACGGTGAGACTATGGGACGTCAAGACAGGTACCTGTAAGACCATGAGTGGTCACACTAGTTATGTATGATCTGTGGCTATATCCAGTGATTCAGAGTTCATCGTATCGGGAAGTAATGATTATACGGTGAGACTATGGGACGTCAAGACAGGTACCTGTAAGACCATGAGTGGTCACACTAGTTATGTATGATCTGTGGCTATATCCAGTGATTCAGAGTTCATCGTATCGGGAAGTAATGATTATACGGTGAGACTATGGGACGTCAAGACAGGTACCTGTAAGACCATGAGTGGTCACACTAGTTATGTATATGCAGTGGCTATATCCAGTGATTCAGAGTTCATCGTATCGGGAAGTGCAGATTATACGGTGAGACTATGGGACGTCAAGAAAGGTACCTGTAAGACCATGAGTGGTCACACTAGTTATGTATATGCAGTGGCTATATCCAGTGATTCAGAGTTCATCGTATCGGGAAGTGCAGATTATACGGTGAGACTATGGGACGTCAAGAAAGGTACCTGTAAGACCATGAGTGGTCACACTAGTTATGTATGATCTGTGGCTTTATCCAGTGATTCAGAGTTCATCGTATCGGGAAGTAATGATTGTTAGGTGAGACTATGGGACGTCAAGACAGGTACCTGTAAGACCATGAGTGGTCACACTAGTTATGTATGATCTGTGGCTATATCCAGTGATTCAGAGTTCATCGTATCGGGAAGTAATGATTGTTAGGTGAGACTATGGAACGTCAAGACAGGTACCTGTAAGACCATGAGTGGTCACACTAGTTATGTATGATCTGTGGCTATATCCAGTGATTCAGAGTTCATCGTATCGGGAAGTGCAGATTATACGGTGAGACTATGGGACGTCAAGACAGGTACCTGTAAGACCATGAGTGGTCACACTAGTTGTGTATCTTCTGTGGCTATATCCAGTGATTCAGAGTTCATCGTATCGGGAAGTAATGATTATACGGTGAGACTATGGGACGTCAAGACAGGTACCTGTAAGACCATGAGTGGTCACACTAGTTATGTATATGCTGTGTCTATATCCAGTGATTCAGAGTTCATCGTATCGGGAAGTGCAGATTATACGGTGAGACTATGGGACGTCAAGACAGGTACCTGTAAGACCATGAGTGGTCACACTAGCAATGTATATGCTGTGGCTATATCCATTAATTCAGAGTTCATTGTATCGGGAAGTTATGATTAGACGGTGAGACTATGGGACGTCAAGACAGGTACCTGTAAGACCATGAGTGGTCACACTAGTTATGTATGATCTGTGGCTATATCCAGTGATTCAGAGTTCATCGTATCGGGAAGTAATGATTATACGGTGAGACTATGGGACGTCAAGACAGGTACCTGTAAGACCATGAGTGGTCACACTAGTTATGTATGATCTGTGGCTATATCCAGTGATTCAGAGTTCATCGTATCGGGAAGTAATGATTATACGGTGAGACTATGGGACGTCAAGACAGGTACCTGTAAGACCATGAGTGGTCACACTAGTTATGTATATGCAGTGGCTATATCCAGTGATTCAGAGTTCATCGTATCGGGAAGTGCAGATTATACGGTGAGACTATGGGACGTCAAGAAAGGTACCTGTAAGACCATGAGTGGTCACACTAGTTATGTATATGCAGTGGCTATATCCAGTGATTCAGAGTTCATCGTATCGGGAAGTGCAGATTATACGGTGAGACTATGGGACGTCAAGAAAGGTACCTGTAAGACCATGAGTGGTCACACTAGTTATGTATTCTCTGTGGCTATATACAGTGATTCAGAGTTCATCGTATCGGGAAGTGCAGATTCTATGGTGAGACTATGGGACGTCAAGACAGGTACCTGTAAGACCATGAGTGGTCACACTAGTTATGTATGATCTGTGGCTTTATCCAGTGATTCAGAGTTCATCGTATCGGGAAGTAATGATTGTTAGGTGAGACTATGGGACGTCAAGACAGGTACCTGTAAGACCATGAGTGGTCACACTAGTTATGTATGATCTGTGGCTATATCCAGTGATTCAGAGTTCATCGTATCGGGAAGTAATGATTGTTAGGTGAGACTATGGAACGTCAAGACAGGTACCTGTAAGACCATGAGTGGTCACACTAGTTATGTATGATCTGTGGCTATATCCAGTGATTCAGAGTTCATCGTATCGGGAAGTGCAGATTATACGGTGAGACTATGGGACGTCAAGACAGGTACCTGTAAGACCATGAGTGGTCACACTAGTTATGTATATGCTGTGGCTATATCCAGTGATTCAGAGTTCATCGTATCGGGAAGTGCAGATTATACGGTGAGACTATGGGACGTCAAGAAAGGTACCTGTAAGACCATGAGTGGTCACACTAGTTATGTATGATCTGTGGCTTTATCCAGTGATTCAGAGTTCATCGTATCGGGAAGTGCAGATTATACGGTGAGACTATGGGACGTCAAGAAAGGTACCTGTAAGACCATGAGTGGTCACACTAGTTATGTATTCTCTGTGGCTATATACAGTGATTCAGAGTTCATCGTATCGGGAAGTTATGATTATACGGTGAGACTATGGGACGTCAAGACAGGTACCTGTAAGACCATGAGTGGTCACACTAGTTATGTATATGCTGTGGCTATATCCAGTGATTCAGAGTTCATCGTATCGGGAAGTGCAGATTATACGGTGAGACTATGGGACGTCAAGAAAGGTACCTGTAAGACCATGAGTGGTCACACTAGTTATGTATGATCTGTGGCTTTATCCAGTGATTCAGAGTTCATCGTATCGGGAAGTAATGATTATACGGTGAGACTATGGGACGTCAAGAAAGGTACCTGTAAGACCATGAGTGGTCACACTAGTTATGTATTCTCTGTGGCTATATACAGTGATTCAGAGTTCATCGTATCGGGAAGTTATGATTGTACGGTGAGACTATGGGACGTCAAGACAGGTACCTGTAAGACCATGAGTGGTCACACTAGTTATGTATATGCTGTGTCTATATCCAGTGATTCAGAGTTCATCGTATCGGGAAGTGCAGATTATACGGTGAGACTATGGGACGTCAAGACAGGTACCTGTAAGACCATGAGTGGTCACACTAGCAATGTATATGCTGTGGCTATATCCATTAATTCAGAGTTCATTGTATCGGGAAGTTATGATTAGACGGTGAGACTATGGGACGTCAAGACAGGTACCTGTAAGACCATGAGTGGTCACACTAGTTATGTATGATCTGTGGCTATATCCAGTGATTCAGAGTTCATCGTATCGGGAAGTTATGATTGTTAGGTGAGACTATGGGACGTCAAGAAAGGTACCTGTAAGACCATGAGTGGTCACACTAGTTATGTATGATCTGTGGCTATATCCAGTGATTCAGAGTTCATCGTATCGGGAAGTGCAGATTCTACGGTGAGACTATGGGACGTCAAGACAGGTACCTGTAAGACCATGAGTGGTCACACTAGTTCTGTATGATCTGTGGCTATATCCAGTGATTCAGAGTTCATCGTATCGGGAAGTTATGATTGTTAGGTGAGACTATGGGACGTCAAGAAAGGTACCTGTAAGACCATGAGTGGTCACACTAGTTATGTATCATCTGTGGCTATATCCAGTGATTCAGAGTTCATCGTATCGGGAAGTCATGATTATACGGTGAGACTATGGGACGTCAAGACAGGTACCTGTAAGACCATGAGTGGTCACACTAGTTATGTATATGCAGTGGCTATATCCAGTGATTCAGAGTTCATCGTATCGGGAAGTAATGATTATACGGTGAGACTATGGGACGTCAAGACAGGTACCTGTAAGACCATGAGTGGTCACACTAGTTATGTATGATCTGTGGCTATATCCAGTGATTCAGAGTTCATCGTATCGGGAAGTGCAGATTATACGGTGAGACTATGGGACGTCAAGACAGGTACCTGTAAGACCATGAGTGGTCACACTAGTTATGTATATGAAGTGGCTATATCCAGTGATTCAGAGTTCATCGTATCGGGAAGTTATGATTGTACGGTGAGACTATGGGACGTCAAGACAGGTACCTGTAAGACCATGAGTGGTCACACTAGTTATGTATATGCTGTGTCTATATACAGTGATTCAGAGTTCATCGTATCGGGAAGTGCAGATTCTATGGTGAAACTATGGAACGTCAAGATAGGTACCTGTAAGACCATGAGTGGTCACACTAGTTATGTATATGAAGTGGCTATATCCAGTGATTCAGAGTTCATCGTATCGGGAAGTGCAGATTATACGGTGAGACTATGGGACGTCAAGAAAGGTACCTGTAAGACCATGAGTGGTCACACTAGTTATGTATATGCAGTGGCTATATCCAGTGATTCAGAGTTCATCGTATCGGGAAGTGCAGATTATACGGTGAGACTATGGGACGTCAAGAAAGGTACCTGTAAGACCATGAGTGGTCACACTAGTTATGTATATGCAGTGGCTATATCCAGTGATTCAGAGTTCATCGTATCGGGAAGTTATGATTATACGGTGAGACTATGGGACGTCAAGACAGGTACCTGTAAGACCATGAGTGGTCACACTAGTTATGTATGATCTGTGGCTATATCCAGTGATTCAGAGTTCATCGTATCGGGAAGTTATGATTGTTAGGTGAGACTATGGAACGTCAAGAAAGGTACCTTTAAGACCATGAGTGGTCACACTAGTTATGTATTCTCTGTGGCTATATACAGTGATTCAGAGTTCATCGTATCGGGAAGTGCAGATTATACGGTGAGACTATGGGACGTCAAGACAGGTACCTGTAAGACCATGAGTGGTCACACTAGTTATGTATATGAAGTGGCTATATCCAGTGATTCAGAGTTCATCGTATCGGGAAGTGCAGATTATACGGTGAGACTATGGGACGTCAAGAAAGGTACCTGTAAGACCATGAGTGGTCACACTAGTTATGTATGATCTGTGGCTTTATCCAGTGATTCAGAGTTCATCGTATCGGGAAGTAATGATTATACGGTGAGACTATGGGACGTCAAGAAAGGTACCTGTAAGACCATGAGTGGTCACACTAGTTATGTATTCTCTGTGGCTATATACAGTGATTCAGAGTTCATCGTATCGGGAAGTTATGATTGTACGGTGAGACTATGGGACGTCAAGACAGGTACCTGTAAGACCATGAGTGGTCACACTAGTTATGTATATGCTGTGTCTATATCCAGTGATTCAGAGTTCATCGTATCGGGAAGTGCAGATTATACGGTGAGACTATGGGACGTCAAGACAGGTACCTGTAAGACCATGAGTGGTCACACTAGCAATGTATATGCTGTGGCTATATCCATTAATTCAGAGTTCATTGTATCGGGAAGTTATGATTAGACGGTGAGACTATGGGACGTCAAGACAGGTACCTGTAAGACCATGAGTGGTCACACTAGTTATGTATGATCTGTGGCTATATCCAGTGATTCAGAGTTCATCGTATCGGGAAGTAATGATTATACGGTGAGACTATGGGACGTCAAGACAGGTACCTGTAAGACCATGAGTGGTCACACTAGTTATGTATGATCTGTGGCTATATCCAGTGATTCAGAGTTCATCGTATCGGGAAGTAATGATTATACGGTGAGACTATGGGACGTCAAGACAGGTACCTGTAAGACCATGAGTGGTCACACTAGTTATGTATATGCTGTGGCTATATCCAGTGATTCAGAGTTCATCGTATCGGGAAGTGCAGATTATACGGTGAGACTATGGGACGTCAAGAAAGGTACCTGTAAGACCATGAGTGGTCACACTAGTTATGTATATGCAGTGGCTATATCCAGTGATTCAGAGTTCATCGTATCGGGAAGTGCAGATTATACGGTGAGACTATGGGACGTCAAGAAAGGTACCTGTAAGACCATGAGTGGTCACACTAGTTATGTATTCTCTGTGGCTATATACAGTGATTCAGAGTTCATCGTATCGGGAAGTGCAGATTCTATGGTGAGACTATGGGACGTCAAGACAGGTACCTGTAAGACCATGAGTGGTCACACTAGTTATGTATATGAAGTGGCTATATCCAGTGATTCAGAGTTCATCGTATCGGGAAGTGCAGATTATACGGTGAGACTATGGGACGTCAAGACAGGTACCTGTAAGACCATGAGTGGTCACACTAGTTATGTATATGCTGTGGCTATATCCAGTGATTCAGAGTTCATCGTATCGGGAAGTGCAGATTATACGGTGAGACTATGGGACGTCAAGAAAGGTACCTGTAAGACCATGAGTGGTCACACTAGTTATGTATATGCAGTGGCTATATCCAGTGATTCAGAGTTCATCGTATCGGGAAGTGCAGATTATACGGTGAGACTATGGGACGTCAAGAAAGGTACCTGTAAGACCATGAGTGGTCACACTAGTTATGTATTCTCTGTGGCTATATACAGTGATTCAGAGTTCATCGTATCGGGAAGTGCAGATTCTATGGTGAGACTATGGGACGTCAAGACAGGTACCTGTAAGACCATGAGTGGTCACACTAGTTATGTATATGAAGTGGCTATATCCAGTGATTCAGAGTTCATCGTATCGGGAAGTGCAGATTATACGGTGAGACTATGGGACGTCAAGAAAGGTACCTGTAAGACCATGAGTGGTCACACTAGTTATGTATGATCTGTGGCTTTATCCAGTGATTCAGAGTTCATCGTATCGGGAAGTAATGATTATACGGTGAGACTATGGGACGTCAAGAAAGGTACCTGTAAGACCATGAGTGGTCACACTAGTTATGTATTCTCTGTGGCTATATACAGTGATTCAGAGTTCATCGTATCGGGAAGTTATGATTGTTAGGTGAGACTATGGAACGTCAAGAAAGGTACCTTTAAGACCATGAGTGGTCACACTAGTTATGTATCATCTGTGGCTATATCCAGTGATTCAGAGTTCATCGTATCGGGAAGTGCAGATTATACGGTGAGACTATGGGACGTCAAGATAGGTACCTGTAAGACCATGAGTGGTCACACTAGTTATGTATATGCTTTGGCTATATCCAGTGATTCAGAGTTCATCGTATCGGGAAGTGCAGATTATACGGTGAGACTATGGAACGTCAAGACAGGTACCTGTAAGACCATGAGTGGTCACACTAGCAATGTATATGCTGTGGCTATATCCATTAATTCAGAGTTCATCGTATCGGGAAGTGCAGATTATACGGTGAGACTATGGGACGTCAAGACAGGTACCTGTAAGACCATGAGTGGTCACACTAGTTATGTATGATCTGTGGCTATATCCAGTGATTCAGAGTTCATCGTATCGGGAAGTTATGATTGTTAGGTGAGACTATGGAACGTCAAGACAGGTACCTGTAAGACCATGAGTGGTCACACTAGTTATGTATATGCAGTGGCTATATCCAGTGATTCAGAGTTCATCGTATCGGGAAGTTATGATTCTACGGTGAGACTATGGGACGTCAAGACAGGTACCTGTAAGACCATGAGTGGTCACACTAGTTATGTATATGCTGTGGCTTTATCCAGTGATTCAGAGTTCATCGTATCGGGAAGTAATGATTATACGGTGAGACTATGGGACGTCAAGAAAGGTACCTGTAAGACCATGAGTGGTCACACTAGTTATGTATATGCTGTGGCTATATCCAGTGATTCAGAGTTCATCGTATCGGGAAGTCATGATTATACGGTGAGACTATGGGACGTCAAGAAAGGTACCTGTAAGACCATGAGTGGTCACACTAGTTATGTATATGCAGTGGCTATATCCAGTGATTCAGAGTTCATCGTATCGGGAAGTTATGATTGTTAGGTGAGACTATGGGACGTCAAGACAGGTACCTGTAAGACCATGAGTGGTCACACTAGTTATGTATATGCAGTGGCTATATCCAGTGATTCAGAGTTCATCGTATCGGGAAGTGCAGATTATACGGTGAGACTATGGGACGTCAAGAAAGGTACCTGTAAGACCATGAGTGGTCACACTAGTTATGTATATGCAGTGGCTATATCCAGTGATTCAGAGTTCATCGTATCGGGAAGTGCAGATTATACGGTGAGACTATGGGACGTCAAGAAAGGTACCTGTAAGACCATGAGTGGTCACACTAGTTATGTATTCTCTGTGGCTATATACAGTGATTCAGAGTTCATCGTATCGGGAAGTTATGATTGTTAGGTGAGACTATGGGACGTCAAGACAGGTACCTGTAAGACCATGAGTGGTCACACTAGTTATGTATGATCTGTGGCTATATCCAGTGATTCAGAGTTCATCGTATCGGGAAGTTTTGATTATTCGGTGAGACTATGGGACGTCAAGACAGGTACCTGTAAGACCATGAGTGGTCACACTAGTTATGTATGATCTGTGGCTATATCCAGTGATTCAGAGTTCATCGTATCGGGAAGTAATGATTAGACGGTGAGACTATGGGACGTCAAGACAGGTACCTGTAAGACCATGAGTGGTCACACTAGTTATGTATCATCTGTGGCTATATCCAGTGATTCAGAGTTCATCGTATCGGGAAGTGCAGATTAGACGGTGAGACTATGGGACGTCAAGACAGGTACCTGTAAGACCATGAGTGGTCACACTAGTTATGTATGATCTGTGGCTATATCCAGTGATTCAGAGTTCATCGTATCGGGAAGTAATGATTATACGGTGAGACTATGGGACGTCAAGACAGGTACCTGTAAGACCATGAGTGGTCACACTAGTTATGTATGATCTGTGGCTATATCCAGTGATTCAGAGTTCATCGTATCGGGAAGTGCAGATTATACGGTGAGACTATGGGACGTCAAGACAGGTACCTGTAAGACCATGAGTGGTCACACTAGTTATGTATGATCTGTGGCTATATCCAGTGATTCAGAGTTCATCGTATCGGGAAGTAATGATTAGACGGTGAGACTATGGGACGTCAAGACAGGTACCTGTAAGACCATGAGTGGTCACACTAGTTATGTATGATCTGTGGCTATATCCAGTGATTCAGAGTTCATCGTATCGGGAAGTGCAGATTATACGGTGAGACTATGGGACGTCAAGACAGGTACCTGTAAGACCATGAGTGGTCACACTAGTTATGTATGATCTGTGGCTATATCCAGTGATTCAGAGTTCATCGTATCGGGAAGTAATGATTATACGGTGAGACTATGGGACGTCAAGACAGGTACCTGTAAGACCATGAGTGGTCACACTAGTTATGTATATGCAGTGGCTATATCCAGTGATTCAGAGTTCATCGTATCGGGAAGTGCAGATTATACGGTGAGACTATGGGACGTCAAGAAAGGTACCTGTAAGACCATGAGTGGTCACACTAGTTATGTATTCTCTGTGGCTATATACAGTGATTCAGAGTTCATCGTATCGGGAAGTGCAATTCTATGGTGAGACTATGGAACGTCAAGATAGGTACCTGTAAGACCATGAGTGGTCACACTAGTTATGTATGATCTGTGGCTTTATCCAGTGATTCAGAGTTCATCGTATCGGGAAGTAATGATTGTTAGGTGAGACTATGGGACGTCAAGACAGGTACCTGTAAGACCATGAGTGGTCACACTAGTTATGTATGATCTGTGGCTATATCCAGTGATTCAGAGTTCATCGTATCGGGAAGTTATGATTAGACGGTGAGACTATGGGACGTCAAGACAGGTACCTGTAAGACCATGAGTGGTCACACTAGTTCTGTATTCTCTGTGGCTATATCCAGTGATTCAGAGTTCATCGTATCGGGAAGTAATGATTGTTAGGTGAGACTATGGAACGTCAAGACAGGTACCTGTAAGACCATGAGTGGTCACACTAGTTATGTATGATCTGTGGCTATATCCAGTGATTCAGAGTTCATCGTATCGGGAAGTTATGATTGTTAGGTGAGACTATGGGACGTCAAGACAGGTACCTGTAAGACCATGAGTGGTCACACTAGTTCTGTATTCTCTGTGGCTATATCCAGTGATTCAGAGTTCATCGTATCGGGAAGTAATGATTGTTAGGTGAGACTATGGAACGTCAAGACAGGTACCTGTAAGACCATGAGTGGTCACACTAGTTATGTATTCTCTGTGGCTATATCCAGTGATTCAGAGTTCATCGTATCGGGAAGTTATGATTGTTAGGTGAGACTATGGGACGTCAAGACAGGTACCTGTAAGACCATGAGTGGTCACACTAGTTATGTATATGCTGTGTCTATATCCAGTGATTCAGAGTTCATCGTATCGGGAAGTGCAGATTCTACGGTGAGACTATGGAACGTCAAGACAGGTACCTGTAAGACCATGAGTGGTCACACTATTAATGTATGATCTGTGGCTATATCCAGTGATTCAGAGTTCATCGTATCGGGAAGTAATGATTATACGGTGAGACTATGGGACGTCAAGACAGGTACCTGTAAGACCATGAGTGGTAACACTAGTTCTGTATTCTCTGTGGCTTTATCCAGTGATTCAGAGTTCATCGTATCGGGAAGTTATGATTGTTAGGTGAGACTATGGGACGTCAAGAAAGGTACCTGTAAGACCATGAGTGGTCACACTAGTTATGTATGATCTGTGGCTATATCCAGTGATTCAGAGTTCATCGTATCGGGAAGTTATGATTGTTAGGTGAGACTATGGGACGTCAAGAAAGGTACCTGTAAGACCATGAGTGGTCACACTAGTTATGTATGATCTGTGGCTATATCCAGTGATTCAGAGTTCATCGTATCGGGAAGTTATGATTGTTAGGTGAGACTATGGAACGTCAAGAAAGGTACCTTTAAGACCATGAGTGGTCACACTAGTTATGTATTCTCTGTGGCTATATACAGTGATTCAGAGTTCATCGTATCGGGAAGTGCAGATTATACGGTGAGACTATGGGACGTCAAGACAGGTACCTGTAAGACCATGAGTGGTCACACTAGTTATGTATATGAAGTGGCTATATCCAGTGATTCAGAGTTCATCGTATCGGGAAGTGCAGATTATACGGTGAGACTATGGGACGTCAAGAAAGGTACCTGTAAGACCATGAGTGGTCACACTAGTTATGTATGATCTGTGGCTTTATCCAGTGATTCAGAGTTCATCGTATCGGGAAGTAATGATTATACGGTGAGACTATGGGACGTCAAGAAAGGTACCTGTAAGACCATGAGTGGTCACACTAGTTATGTATTCTCTGTGGCTATATACAGTGATTCAGAGTTCATCGTATCGGGAAGTTATGATTGTACGGTGAGACTATGGGACGTCAAGACAGGTACCTGTAAGACCATGAGTGGTCACACTAGTTATGTATATGCTGTGTCTATATCCAGTGATTCAGAGTTCATCGTATCGGGAAGTGCAGATTATACGGTGAGACTATGGGACGTCAAGACAGGTACCTGTAAGACCATGAGTGGTCACACTAGCAATGTATATGCTGTGGCTATATCCATTAATTCAGAGTTCATTGTATCGGGAAGTTATGATTATACGGTGAGACTATGGGACGTCAAGACAGGTACCTGTAAGACCATGAGTGGTCACACTAGTTATGTATGATCTGTGGCTATATCCAGTGATTCAGAGTTCATCGTATCGGGAAGTGCAGATTATACGGTGAGACTATGGGACGTCAAGACAGGTACCTGTAAGACCATGAGTGGTCACACTAGTTATGTATGATCTGTGGCTATATCCAGTGATTCAGAGTTCATCGTATCGGGAAGTAATGATTATACGGTGAGACTATGGGACGTCAAGACAGGTACCTGTAAGACCATGAGTGGTCACACTAGTTATGTATATGCAGTGGCTATATCCAGTGATTCAGAGTTCATCGTATCGGGAAGTGCAGATTATACGGTGAGACTATGGGACGTCAAGAAAGGTACCTGTAAGACCATGAGTGGTCACACTAGTTATGTATTCTCTGTGGCTATATACAGTGATTCAGAGTTCATCGTATCGGGAAGTGCAGATTCTATGGTGAGACTATGGAACGTCAAGATAGGTACCTGTAAGACCATGAGTGGTCACACTAGTTATGTATGATCTGTGGCTTTATCCAGTGATTCAGAGTTCATCGTATCGGGAAGTAATGATTGTTAGGTGAGACTATGGGACGTCAAGACAGGTACCTGTAAGACCATGAGTGGTCACACTAGTTATGTATGATCTGTGGCTATATCCAGTGATTCAGAGTTCATCGTATCGGGAAGTTATGATTAGACGGTGAGACTATGGGACGTCAAGACAGGTACCTGTAAGACCATGAGTGGTCACACTAGTTCTGTATTCTCTGTGGCTATATCCAGTGATTCAGAGTTCATCGTATCGGGAAGTAATGATTGTTAGGTGAGACTATGGAACGTCAAGACAGGTACCTGTAAGACCATGAGTGGTCACACTAGTTATGTATGATCTGTGGCTATATCCAGTGATTCAGAGTTCATCGTATCGGGAAGTTATGATTGTTAGGTGAGACTATGGGACGTCAAGACAGGTACCTGTAAGACCATGAGTGGTCACACTAGTTCTGTATTCTCTGTGGCTATATCCAGTGATTCAGAGTTCATCGTATCGGGAAGTAATGATTGTTAGGTGAGACTATGGAACGTCAAGACAGGTACCTGTAAGACCATGAGTGGTCACACTAGTTATGTATTCTCTGTGGCTATATCCAGTGATTCAGAGTTCATCGTATCGGGAAGTTATGATTGTTAGGTGAGACTATGGGACGTCAAGACAGGTACCTGTAAGACCATGAGTGGTCACACTAGTTATGTATATGCTGTGTCTATATCCAGTGATTCAGAGTTCATCGTATCGGGAAGTGCAGATTCTACGGTGAGACTATGGAACGTCAAGACAGGTACCTGTAAGACCATGAGTGGTCACACTATTAATGTATGATCTGTGGCTATATCCAGTGATTCAGAGTTCATCGTATCGGGAAGTAATGATTATACGGTGAGACTATGGGACGTCAAGACAGGTACCTGTAAGACCATGAGTGGTAACACTAGTTCTGTATTCTCTGTGGCTTTATCCAGTGATTCAGAGTTCATCGTATCGGGAAGTTATGATTGTTAGGTGAGACTATGGGACGTCAAGAAAGGTACCTGTAAGACCATGAGTGGTCACACTAGTTATGTATGATCTGTGGCTATATCCAGTGATTCAGAGTTCATCGTATCGGGAAGTTATGATTGTTAGGTGAGACTATGGGACGTCAAGACAGGTACCTGTAAGACCATGAGTGGTCACACTAGTTATGTATGATCTGTGGCTTTATCCAGTGATTCAGAGTTCATCGTATCGGGAAGTTATGATTGTTAGGTGAGACTATGGAACGTCAAGAAAGGTACCTGTAAGACCATGAGTGGTCACACTAGTTATGTATCATCTGTGGCTATATCCAGTGATTCAGAGTTCATCGTATCGGGAAGTCATGATTATACGGTGAGACTATGGGACGTCAAGACAGGTACCTGTAAGACCATGAGTGGTCACACTAGTTATGTATATGCAGTGGCTATATCCAGTGATTCAGAGTTCATCGTATCGGGAAGTAATGATTATACGGTGAGACTATGGGACGTCAAGACAGGTACCTGTAAGACCATGAGTGGTCACACTAGTTATGTATGATCTGTGGCTATATCCAGTGATTCAGAGTTCATCGTATCGGGAAGTGCAGATTATACGGTGAGACTATGGGACGTCAAGACAGGTACCTGTAAGACCATGAGTGGTCACACTAGTTATGTATATGAAGTGGCTATATCCAGTGATTCAGAGTTCATCGTATCGGGAAGTGCAGATTATACGGTGAGACTATGGGACGTCAAGAAAGGTACCTGTAAGACCATGAGTGGTCACACTAGTTATGTATGATCTGTGGCTTTATCCAGTGATTCAGAGTTCATCGTATCGGGAAGTAATGATTATACGGTGAGACTATGGGACGTCAAGACAGGTACCTGTAAGACCATGAGTGGTCACACTAGTTATGTATTCTCTGTGGCTATATACAGTGATTCAGAGTTCATCGTATCGGGAAGTGCAGATTCTATGGTGAAACTATGGAACGTCAAGATAGGTACCTGTAAGACCATGAGTGGTCACACTAGTTATGTATATGCTTTGACTATATCCAGTGATTCAGAGTTCATCGTATCGGGAAGTGCAGATTCTACGGTGAGACTATGGAACGTCAAGACAGGTACCTGTAAGACCATGAGTGGTCACACTAGTTATGTATGATCTGTGGCTATATACAGTGATTCAGAGTTCATCGTATCGGGAAGTTATGATTGTTAGGTGAGACTATGGGACGTCAAGACAGGTACCTGTAAGACCATGAGTGGTCACACTAGTTATGTATATGAAGTGGCTATATCCAGTGATTCAGAGTTCATCGTATCGGGAAGTGCAGATTATACGGTGAGACTATGGGACGTCAAGACAGGTACCTGTAAGACCATGAGTGGTCACACTAGTTATGTATATGCTGTGGCTATATCCAGTGATTCAGAGTTCATCGTATCGGGAAGTGCAGATTATACGGTGAGACTATGGGACGTCAAGAAAGGTACCTGTAAGACCATGAGTGGTCACACTAGTTATGTATATGCTGTGGCTATATCCAGTGATTCAGAGTTCATCGTATCGGGAAGTGCAGATTATACGGTGAGACTATGGGACGTCAAGACAGGTACCTGTAAGACCATGAGTGGTCACACTAGTTATGTATATGAAGTGGCTATATCCAGTGATTCAGAGTTCATCGTATCGGGAAGTGCAGATTATACGGTGAGACTATGGGACGTCAAGAAAGGTACCTGTAAGACCATGAGTGGTCACACTAGTTATGTATGATCTGTGGCTTTATCCAGTGATTCAGAGTTCATCGTATCGGGAAGTAATGATTATACGGTGAGACTATGGGACGTCAAGAAAGGTACCTGTAAGACCATGAGTGGTCACACTAGTTATGTATTCTCTGTGGCTATATACAGTGATTCAGAGTTCATCGTATCGGGAAGTTATGATTGTACGGTGAGACTATGGGACGTCAAGACAGGTACCTGTAAGACCATGAGTGGTCACACTAGTTATGTATGATCTGTGGCTATATCCAGTGATTCAGAGTTCATCGTATCGGGAAGTTATGATTATACGGTGAGACTATGGGACGTCAAGACAGGTACCTGTAAGACCATGAGTGGTCACACTAGTTATGTATGATCTGTGGCTATATCCAGTGATTCAGAGTTCATCGTATCGGGAAGTTATGATTGTTAGGTGAGACTATGGAACGTCAAGAAAGGTACCTTTAAGACCATGAGTGGTCACACTAGTTATGTATTCTCTGTGGCTATATACAGTGATTCAGAGTTCATCGTATCGGGAAGTGCAGATTATACGGTGAGACTATGGGACGTCAAGACAGGTACCTGTAAGACCATGAGTGGTCACACTAGTTATGTATATGAAGTGGCTATATCCAGTGATTCAGAGTTCATCGTATCGGGAAGTGCAGATTATACGGTGAGACTATGGGACGTCAAGAAAGGTACCTGTAAGACCATGAGTGGTCACACTAGTTATGTATGATCTGTGGCTTTATCCAGTGATTCAGAGTTCATCGTATCGGGAAGTAATGATTATACGGTGAGACTATGGGACGTCAAGACAGGTACCTGTAAGACCATGAGTGGTCACACTAGTTATGTATATGCTGTGGCTATATCCAGTGATTCAGAGTTCATCGTATCGGGAAGTAATGATTATACGGTGAGACTATGGGACGTCAAGACAGGTACCTGTAAGACCATGAGTGGTCACACTAGTTATGTATATGCTGTGTCTATATCCAGTGATTCAGAGTTCATCGTATCGGGAAGTGCAGATTATACGGTGAGACTATGGGACGTCAAGACAGGTACCTGTAAGACCATGAGTGGTCACACTAGCAATGTATATGCTGTGGCTATATCCATTAATTCAGAGTTCATTGTATCGGGAAGTTATGTTTGTTAGGTGAGACTATGGGACGTCAAGAAAGGTACCTGTAAGACCATGAGTGGTCACACTAGTTATGTATATGCTGTGGCTTTATCCAGTGATTCAGAGTTCATCGTATCGGGAAGTAATGATTATACGGTGAGACTATGGAACGTCAAGACAGGTACCTGTAAGACCATGAGTGGTCACACTAGTTATGTATGATCTGTGGCTATATCCAGTGATTCAGAGTTCATCGTATCGGGAAGTAATGATTATACGGTGAGACTATGGGACGTCAAGACAGGTACCTGTAAGACCATGAGTGGTCACACTAGTTATGTATATGCAGTGGCTATATCCAGTGATTCAGAGTTCATCGTATCGGGAAGTGCAGATTATACGGTGAGACTATGGGACGTCAAGAAAGGTACCTGTAAGACCATGAGTGGTCACACTAGTTATGTATATGCAGTGGCTATATCCAGTGATTCAGAGTTCATCGTATCGGGAAGTGCAGATTATACGGTGAGACTATGGGACGTCAAGAAAGGTACCTGTAAGACCATGAGTGGTCACACTAGTTATGTATTCTCTGTGGCTATATACAGTGATTCAGAGTTCATCGTATCGGGAAGTTATGTTTGTTAGGTGAGACTATGGGACGTCAAGACAGGTACCTGTAAGACCATGAGTGGTCACACTAGTTATGTATTCTCTGTGGCTATATACAGTGATTCAGAGTTCATCGTATCGGGAAGTGCAGATTCTACGGTGAGACTATGGAACGTCAAGACAGGTACCTGTAAGACCATGAGTGGTCACACTAGTTATGTATGATCTGTGGCTATATACAGTGATTCAGAGTTCATCGTATCGGGAAGTTATGATTGTTAGGTGAGACTATGGGACGTCAAGAAAGGTACCTGTAAGACCATGAGTGGTCACACTAGTTATGTATGATCTGTGGCTATATCCAGTGATTCAGAGTTCATCGTATCGGGAAGTTATGATTATACGGTGAGACTATGGGACGTCAAGACAGGTACCTGTAAGACCATGAGTGGTCACACTAGTTATGTATGATCTGTGGCTATATCCAGTGATTCAGAGTTCATCGTATCGGGAAGTTATGATTGTTAGGTGAGACTATGGAACGTCAAGAAAGGTACCTTTAAGACCATGAGTGGTCACACTAGTTCTGTATATGCTGTGGCTATATCCAGTGATTCAGAGTTCATCGTATCGGGAAGTGCAGATTATACGGTGAGACTATGGGACGTCAAGACAGGTACCTGTAAGACCATGAGTGGTCACACTAGTTATGTATATGAAGTGGCTATATCCAGTGATTCAGAGTTCATCGTATCGGGAAGTAATGATTATACGGTGAGACTATGGGACGTCAAGAAAGGTACCTGTAAGACCATGAGTGGTCACACTAGTTATGTATGATCTGTGGCTTTATCCAGTGATTCAGAGTTCATCGTATCGGGAAGTAATGATTATACGGTGAGACTATGGGACGTCAAGAAAGGTACCTGTAAGACCATGAGTGGTCACACTAGTTATGTATTCTCTGTGGCTATATACAGTGATTCAGAGTTCATCGTATCGGGAAGTTATGATTGTACGGTGAGACTATGGGACGTCAAGACAGGTACCTGTAAGACCATGAGTGGTCACACTAGTTATGTATGATCTGTGGCTATATCCAGTGATTCAGAGTTCATCGTATCGGGAAGTTATGATTATACGGTGAGACTATGGGACGTCAAGACAGGTACCTGTAAGACCATGAGTGGTCACACTAGTTATGTATGATCTGTGGCTATATCCAGTGATTCAGAGTTCATCGTATCGGGAAGTTATGATTGTTAGGTGAGACTATGGAACGTCAAGAAAGGTACCTTTAAGACCATGAGTGGTCACACTAGTTATGTATTCTCTGTGGCTATATACAGTGATTCAGAGTTCATCGTATCGGGAAGTGCAGATTATACGGTGAGACTATGGGACGTCAAGACAGGTACCTGTAAGACCATGAGTGGTCACACTAGTTATGTATATGAAGTGGCTATATCCAGTGATTCAGAGTTCATCGTATCGGGAAGTGCAGATTATACGGTGAGACTATGGGACGTCAAGAAAGGTACCTGTAAGACCATGAGTGGTCACACTAGTTATGTATGATCTGTGGCTTTATCCAGTGATTCAGAGTTCATCGTATCGGGAAGTAATGATTATACGGTGAGACTATGGGACGTCAAGAAAGGTACCTGTAAGACCATGAGTGGTCACACTAGTTATGTATTCTCTGTGGCTATATACAGTGATTCAGAGTTCATCGTATCGGGAAGTTATGATTGTACGGTGAGACTATGGGACGTCAAGACAGGTACCTGTAAGACCATGAGTGGTCACACTAGTTATGTATATGCTGTGTCTATATCCAGTGATTCAGAGTTCATCGTATCGGGAAGTGCAGATTATACGGTGAGACTATGGGACGTCAAGACAGGTACCTGTAAGACCATGAGTGGTCACACTAGCAATGTATATGCTGTGGCTATATCCATTAATTCAGAGTTCATTGTATCGGGAAGTTATGTTTGTTAGGTGAGACTATGGGACGTCAAGAAAGGTACCTGTAAGACCATGAGTGGTCACACTAGTTATGTATATGCTGTGGCTTTATCCAGTGATTCAGAGTTCATCGTATCGGGAAGTAATGATTATACGGTGAGACTATGGAACGTCAAGACAGGTACCTGTAAGACCATGAGTGGTCACACTAGTTATGTATGATCTGTGGCTATATCCAGTGATTCAGAGTTCATCGTATCGGGAAGTAATGATTATACGGTGAGACTATGGGACGTCAAGACAGGTACCTGTAAGACCATGAGTGGTCACACTAGTTATGTATATGCAGTGGCTATATCCAGTGATTCAGAGTTCATCGTATCGGGAAGTGCAGATTATACGGTGAGACTATGGGACGTCAAGAAAGGTACCTGTAAGACCATGAGTGGTCACACTAGTTATGTATATGCAGTGGCTATATCCAGTGATTCAGAGTTCATCGTATCGGGAAGTGCAGATTATACGGTGAGACTATGGGACGTCAAGAAAGGTACCTGTAAGACCATGAGTGGTCACACTAGTTATGTATTCTCTGTGGCTATATACAGTGATTCAGAGTTCATCGTATCGGGAAGTTATGATTGTTAGGTGAGACTATGGGACGTCAAGAAAGGTACCTGTAAGACCATGAGTGGTCACACTAGTTATGTATTCTCTGTGGCTATATACAGTGATTCAGAGTTCATCGTATCGGGAAGTGCAGATTCTACGGTGAGACTATGGAACGTCAAGACAGGTACCTGTAAGACCATGAGTGGTCACACTAGTAATGTATTATCTTTGGCTATATCCAGTGATTCAGAGTTCATCGTATCGGGAAGTAATGATTATACGGTGAGACTATGGGACGTCAAGACAGGTACCTGTAAGACCATGAGTGGTCACACTAGTTATGTATATGCTGTGGCTATATCCAGTGATTCAGAGTTCATTGTATCGGGAAGTTATGTTTGTTAGGTGAGACTATGGGACGTCAAGAAAGGTACCTGTAAGACCATGAGTGGTCACACTAGTTATGTATATGCTGTGGCTTTATCCAGTGATTCAGAGTTCATCGTATCGGGAAGTAATGATTATACGGTGAGACTATGGAACGTCAAGACAGGTACCTGTAAGACCATGAGTGGTCACACTAGTTATGTATGATCTGTGGCTATATCCAGTGATTCAGAGTTCATCGTATCGGGAAGTTATGATTATACGGTGAGACTATGGGACGTCAAGACAGGTACCTGTAAGACCATGAGTGGTCACACTAGTTATGTATATGCAGTGGCTATATCCAGTGATTCAGAGTTCATCGTATCGGGAAGTGCAGATTATACGGTGAGACTATGGGACGTCAAGAAAGGTACCTGTAAGACCATGAGTGGTCACACTAGTTATGTATATGCAGTGGCTATATCCAGTGATTCAGAGTTCATCGTATCGGGAAGTGCAGATTATACGGTGAGACTATGGGACGTCAAGAAAGGTACCTGTAAGACCATGAGTGGTCACACTAGTTATGTATTCTCTGTGGCTATATACAGTGATTCAGAGTTCATCGTATCGGGAAGTTATGATTGTTAGGTGAGACTATGGGACGTCAAGAAAGGTACCTGTAAGACCATGAGTGGTCACACTAGTTATGTATATGCTGTGGCTTTATCCAGTGATTCAGAGTTCATCGTATCGGGAAGTGCAGATTATACGGTGAGACTATGGGACGTCAAGACAGGTACCTGTAAGACCATGAGTGGTCACACTAGTTATGTATATGCTGTGGCTATATCCAGTGATTCAGAGTTCATCGTATCGGGAAGTGCAGATTCTACGGTGAGACTATGGAACGTCAAGACAGGTACCTGTAAGACCATGAGTGGTCACACTAGTTGTGTATCTTCTGTGGCTATATCCAGTGATTCAGAGTTCATCGTATCGGGAAGTTATGATTGTTAGGTGAGACTATGGGACGTCAAGACAGGTACCTGTAAGACCATGAGTGGTCACACTAGTTATGTATATGCTGTGTCTATATCCAGTGATTCAGAGTTCATCGTATCGGGAAGTTATGTTTGTTAGGTGAGACTATGGGACGTCAAGAAAGGTACCTGTAAGACCATGAGTGGTCACACTAGTTATGTATGATCTGTGGCTTTATCCAGTGATTCAGAGTTCATCGTATCGGGAAGTAATGATTATACGGTGAGACTATGGGACGTCAAGAAAGGTACCTGTAAGACCATGAGTGGTCACACTAGTTATGTATTCTCTGTGGCTATATACAGTGATTCAGAGTTCATCGTATCGGGAAGTTATGATTGTACGGTGAGACTATGGGACGTCAAGACAGGTACCTGTAAGACCATGAGTGGTCACACTAGTTATGTATTCTCTGTGGCTATATACAGTGATTCAGAGTTCATCGTATCGGGAAGTTATGTTTGTTAGGTGAGACTATGGGACGTCAAGACAGGTACCTGTAAGACCATGAGTGGTCACACTAGTTATGTATTCTCTGTGGCTATATACAGTGATTCAGAGTTCATCGTATCGGGAAGTGCAGATTCTACGGTGAGACTATGGAACGTCAAGACAGGTACCTGTAAGACCATGAGTGGTCACACTAGTTATGTATGATCTGTGGCTATATACAGTGATTCAGAGTTCATCGTATCGGGAAGTTATGATTGTTAGGTGAGACTATGGGACGTCAAGAAAGGTACCTGTAAGACCATGAGTGGTCACACTAGTTATGTATGATCTGTGGCTATATCCAGTGATTCAGAGTTCATCGTATCGGGAAGTAATGATTATACGGTGAGACTATGGGACGTCAAGACAGGTACCTGTAAGACCATGAGTGGTCACACTAGTTATGTATATGCAGTGGCTATATCCAGTGATTCAGAGTTCATCGTATCGGGAAGTGCAGATTATACGGTGAGACTATGGGACGTCAAGAAAGGTACCTGTAAGACCATGAGTGGTCACACTAGTTATGTATATGCAGTGGCTATATCCAGTGATTCAGAGTTCATCGTATCGGGAAGTGCAGATTATACGGTGAGACTATGGGACGTCAAGAAAGGTACCTGTAAGACCATGAGTGGTCACACTAGTTATGTATTCTCTGTGGCTATATACAGTGATTCAGAGTTCATCGTATCGGGAAGTTATGATTGTTAGGTGAGACTATGGGACGTCAAGAAAGGTACCTGTAAGACCATGAGTGGTCACACTAGTTATGTATGATCTGTGGCTATATACAGTGATTCAGAGTTCATCGTATCGGGAAGTGCAGATTCTACGGTGAGACTATGGAACGTCAAGACAGGTACCTGTAAGACCATGAGTGGTCACACTAGTAATGTATTATCTTTGGCTATATCCAGTGATTCAGAGTTCATCGTATCGGGAAGTAATGATTATACGGTGAGACTATGGGACGTCAAGACAGGTACCTGTAAGACCATGAGTGGTCACACTAGTTATGTATATGCAGTGGCTATATCCAGTGATTCAGAGTTCATCGTATCGGGAAGTGCAGATTATACGGTGAGACTATGGGACGTCAAGAAAGGTACCTGTAAGACCATGAGTGGTCACACTAGTTATGTATATGCAGTGGCTATATCCAGTGATTCAGAGTTCATCGTATCGGGAAGTGCAGATTATACGGTGAGACTATGGAACGTCAAGACAGGTACCTGTAAGACCATGAGTGGTCACACTAGTTGTGTATCTTCTGTGGCTATATCCAGTGATTCAGAGTTCATCGTATCGGGAAGTTATGATTGTTAGGTGAGACTATGGGACGTCAAGACAGGTACCTGTAAGACCATGAGTGGTCACACTAGTTATGTATATGCTGTGTCTATATCCAGTGATTCAGAGTTCATCGTATCGGGAAGTTATGTTTGTTAGGTGAGACTATGGGACGTCAAGAAAGGTACCTGTAAGACCATGAGTGGTCACACTAGTTATGTATGATCTGTGGCTTTATCCAGTGATTCAGAGTTCATCGTATCGGGAAGTAATGATTATACGGTGAGACTATGGGACGTCAAGAAAGGTACCTGTAAGACCATGAGTGGTCACACTAGTTATGTATTCTCTGTGGCTATATACAGTGATTCAGAGTTCATCGTATCGGGAAGTTATGATTGTACGGTGAGACTATGGGACGTCAAGACAGGTACCTGTAAGACCATGAGTGGTCACACTAGTTATGTATATGCTGTGTCTATATCCAGTGATTCAGAGTTCATCGTATCGGGAAGTAATGATTATACGGTGAGACTATGGAACGTCAAGACAGGTACCTGTAAGACCATGAGTGGTCACACTAGCAATGTATATGCTGTGGCTATATCCATTAATTCAGAGTTCATTGTATCGGGAAGTTATGTTTGTTAGGTGAGACTATGGGACGTCAAGAAAGGTACCTGTAAGACCATGAGTGGTCACACTAGTTATGTATATGCTGTGGCTTTATCCAGTGATTCAGAGTTCATCGTATCGGGAAGTAATGATTATACGGTGAGACTATGGAACGTCAAGACAGGTACCTGTAAGACCATGAGTGGTCACACTAGTTATGTATGATCTGTGGCTATATCCAGTGATTCAGAGTTCATCGTATCGGGAAGTAATGATTATACGGTGAGACTATGGGACGTCAAGACAGGTACCTGTAAGACCATGAGTGGTCACACTAGTTATGTATATGCAGTGGCTATATCCAGTGATTCAGAGTTCATCGTATCGGGAAGTGCAGATTATACGGTGAGACTATGGGACGTCAAGAAAGGTACCTGTAAGACCATGAGTGGTCACACTAGTTATGTATATGCAGTGGCTATATCCAGTGATTCAGAGTTCATCGTATCGGGAAGTGCAGATTATACGGTGAGACTATGGGACGTCAAGAAAGGTACCTGTAAGACCATGAGTGGTCACACTAGTTATGTATTCTCTGTGGCTATATACAGTGATTCAGAGTTCATCGTATCGGGAAGTTATGATTGTTAGGTGAGACTATGGGACGTCAAGAAAGGTACCTGTAAGACCATGAGTGGTCACACTAGTTATGTATGATCTGTGGCTATATACAGTGATTCAGAGTTCATCGTATCGGGAAGTGCAGATTCTACGGTGAGACTATGGAACGTCAAGACAGGTACCTGTAAGACCATGAGTGGTCACACTAGTAATGTATTATCTTTGGCTATATCCAGTGATTCAGAGTTCATCGTATCGGGAAGTAATGATTATACGGTGAGACTATGGGACGTCAAGACAGGTACCTGTAAGACCATGAGTGGTCACACTAGTTATGTATATGCTGTGGCTTTATCCATTAATTCAGAGTTCATTGTATCGGGAAGTTATGTTTGTTAGGTGAGACTATGGGACGTCAAGAAAGGTACCTGTAAGACCATGAGTGGTCACACTAGTTATGTATATGCTGTGGCTTTATCCAGTGATTCAGAGTTCATCGTATCGGGAAGTTATGATTGTTAGGTGAGACTATGGAACGTCAAGACAGGTACCTGTAAGACCATGAGTGGTCACACTAGTTATGTATGATCTGTGGCTATATCCAGTGATTCAGAGTTCATCGTATCGGGAAGTTATGATTATACGGTGAGACTATGGGACGTCAAGACAGGTACCTGTAAGACCATGAGTGGTCACACTAGTTATGTATATGCAGTGGCTATATCCAGTGATTCAGAGTTCATCGTATCGGGAAGTGCAGATTATACGGTGAGACTATGGAACGTCAAGACAGGTACCTGTAAGACCATGAGTGGTCACACTAGTTATGTATGATCTGTGGCTATATCCAGTGATTCAGAGTTCATCGTATCGGGAAGTAATGATTATACGGTGAGACTATGGGACGTCAAGACAGGTACCTGTAAGACCATGAGTGGTCACACTAGTTATGTATATGCTGTGGCTATATCCAGTGATTCAGAGTTCATCGTATCGGGAAGTGCAGATTATACGGTGAGACTATGGGACGTCAAGAAAGGTACCTGTAAGACCATGAGTGGTCACACTAGTTATGTATATGCAGTGGCTATATCCAGTGATTCAGAGTTCATCGTATCGGGAAGTGCAGATTATACGGTGAGACTATGGGACGTCAAGACAGGTACCTGTAAGACCATGAGTGGTCACACTAGTTATGTATATGCTGTGGCTATATCCAGTGATTCAGAGTTCATCGTATCGGGAAGTAATGATTATACGGTGAGACTATGGGACGTCAAGACAGGTACCTGTAAGACCATGAGTGGTCACACTAGTAATGTATTATCTTTGGCTATATCCAGTGATTCAGAGTTCATCGTATCGGGAAGTTATGATTATACGGTGAGACTATGGGACGTCAAGACAGGTACCTGTAAGACCATGAGTGGTCACACTAGTTCTGTATTCTCTGTGGCTATATCCAGTGATTCAGAGTTCATCGTATCGGGAAGTAATGATTGTTAGGTGAGACTATGGGACGTCAAGACAGGTACCTGTAAGACCATGAGTGGTCACACTAGTTGTGTATCTTCTGTGGCTATATCCAGTGATTCAGAGTTCATCGTATCGGGAAGTGCAGATTATACGGTGAGACTATGGGACGTCAAGAAAGGTACCTGTAAGACCATGAGTGGTCACACTAGTTATGTATATGCTGTGTCTATATCCAGTGATTCAGAGTTCATCGTATCGGGAAGTTATGTTTGTTAGGTGAGACTATGGGACGTCAAGACAGGTACCTGTAAGACCATGAGTGGTCACACTAGTTATGTATATGCTGTGTCTATATCCAGTGATTCAGAGTTCATCGTATCGGGAAGTGCAGATTCTACGGTGAGACTATGGAACGTCAAGACAGGTACCTGTAAGACCATGAGTGGTCACACTAGTTATGTATGATCTGTGGCTATATCCAGTGATTCAGAGTTCATCGTATCGGGAAGTTATGATTGTTAGGTGAGACTATGGGACGTCAAGAAAGGTACCTGTAAGACCATGAGTGGTCACACTAGTTATGTATGATCTGTGGCTATATCCAGTGATTCAGAGTTCATCGTATCGGGAAGTTATGATTGTTAGGTGAGACTATGGGACGTCAAGAAAGGTACCTGTAAGACCATGAGTGGTCACACTAGTTATGTATGATCTGTGGCTATATCCAGTGATTCAGAGTTCATCGTATCGGGAAGTTATGATTGTTAGGTGAGACTATGGGACGTCAAGACAGGTACCTGTAAGACCATGAGTGGTCACACTAGTTATGTATATGCTGTGGCTATATCCAGTGATTCAGAGTTCATCGTATCGGGAAGTGCAGATTCTACGGTGAGACTATGGAACGTCAAGACAGGTACCTGTAAGACCATGAGTGGTCACACTAGTTCTGTATATGCTGTGGCTATATCCAGTGATTCAGAGTTCATCGTATCGGGAAGTTATGATTGTTAGGTGAGACTATGGGACGTCAAGAAAGGTACCTGTAAGACCATGAGTGGTCACACTAGTTATGTATGATCTGTGGCTATATCCAGTGATTCAGAGTTCATCGTATCGGGAAGTGCAGATTATACGGTGAGACTATGGGACGTCAAGAAAGGTACCTGTAAGACCATGAGTGGTCACACTAGTTGTGTATCTTCTGTGGCTATATCCAGTGATTGAGTTCATCGTATCGGGAAGTTATGATTGTTAGGTGAGACTATGGGACGTCAAGAAAGGTACCTGTAAGACCATGAGTGGTCACACTAGTTATGTATTCTCTGTGGCTATATACAGTGATTCAGAGTTCATCGTATCGGGAAGTTATGATTGTTAGGTGAGACTATGGGACGTCAAGAAAGGTACCTGTAAGACCATGAGTGGTCACACTAGTT
>CAMPDV010001958.1:0-89806 GCA_946699065.1 Loxodes magnus | reverse complement strand
TTGGTATAATGAGCCTTTATTAAGTCTTATACTTATAAAGGTAGAGATTTACCTAATATAATTGAAATAATTTAAGTTTGATTTAATGCTTATAGACTATATGGTTATTATGCTTTTAGGATATAATATTTTTTATTTAATTTAATAGTTTAATATCAATCATTAACTCTAGATACTTTCCTTTTATTTTACTAATTTAATCAACAACTGCTAAATTTATAGGTAATTAGGAGTATCAAATTAACTAGTGTAAACAATTAATTCAGATACAAATTATTCAGCAAAGGCATCTAGCTTTTAAATGTAACAAGTATAATACCTTTATAAACTCCTAGAATCAACACTATTTCAACCATACTTTTCAAACATTTCCTTTAACTTCCACTAACAAACGCTAGATACTAAATCAAACCTACTCAGATCCTCTTTATAACTGCAAGTCAGATCATTCTAAGCGAGGAGAATAGCTGTGATAGAGTAAATTACTATACAAAAGATTTACCAACTAAACTCTAAAGTCTCTTCCTCAATAATAACAAATAACTCAAAGAAGCTACTATCTAATCAGTTCTTAAACGACCAGGATTAATTTCAATCTTAAAGAATTGTAGATAAATAAGAACACAATAGTCTTAAAAAGAACTTAAATCCTTATCTAACTAACTAAATTGCTTTATAAAGGATAATATATTTAAACAACAATAAACACCTTAAACCACTCTAGTTCAAACCAAAACTACTTTATGGTCAAAAGCAGCAACACAAATTTCCAACAAGGCAAATCAACAATAGCCAAGCCAATTAAAACTAAAAACTTTTCAAAACAAAGTAACGTTTCATAGATCTGAAGCTTGACTAATTTAAATCATTTACCAATCATTTTAAGGAAGAGGATACGGTAGTATTTTACAGTGCTAGGAAGGTGAAGATAGAGCAAATAATTAAGTAGAAGAAAACTTAATTAAAAGCTAGAAATTTAAATTGGGAATGCTAAGATTAAAAGAAAATTTTCTAGTTCATTAGCATGATAAGAGAAGATAAATGCATTCAATATGAAAACTTTCTTTCTCCATATGTATTTGAGGAGATAAAAAGTGGTGAGTATATAATTTAAAAGCCACTAAGTTAGTATACTGAGGGCGTAGTAATATAAATTAATTTTAAGCAGTTCAGTCTTAGAAAGGTTGTAGTTAGCATATAAGGAAAATATTTAATTTAGAATATCAATTAGGAAAATAGAAACTTAAAAGAGAGCAAATTAACGGTAGCAGAAGGGTTATAATACTTAGAGCAAGCTGAAGAGAAAAAAATCCAGAATATGATAAAAGCAAAGAAGCTTCTGAAAAAAATGAGGAAAGAGAGAAATCTGAAGATTTTGAAAATATTGTAGGGAAAGAACCGAAATTATTGAAATTAATGAAAGTAGAAATAAACTGAAGATATTAAAAATACTGAAAATATCTAAGGTAAGCAAATAACTGAAGTAATTGAAAATAGTGCAGGTAGGGAAATAATTGAAGAAACTGAAAATAATTAAGATAGGAAAAAATCAGAAGAAAATGAAAATAATGTAAGTATTTAAGCTCAAGAATAGAATTAATTGCAATTCATCGAAGAAAAAAATAGTTAAGATAAAGTTTTGAAAAAGATGAGTTATAAGCTTCAATCAGTGAAAAACCTTGTACGATTAAAATTAATACCCAAGGCTTATTTAACACAAATGGATTTCTAATTTATATGAGGATAAAGAAACAGACATAAAATATTCAATCTTCTTTTAGAACTCAAAAGAAAAAGATAAGGATAGAAGTGAGCTAATCAACAAATTCCTCTGCAACATAGAATTTTCAGATTAACAGATAGATTTTATAAAATAGATCAGTCACATTATTTATGAGAATTCTCACAAGATAAACGACAAAAGTCTGAAGTTCCTAGTCTATTATCAGAAGCACTTGTTTAAGATCAATCAGTAAAAAATTTTGATAGTAACACTGTATGAATAAGATCTTATGCTGCATTTACAAAGAGTTTACGAGTGTAGTGGACAAAGCTAGAAGAACATTTACGGCTACGCAGTAAGAATGCTAGAGTATACAAAAATATTCGAATATAAAGGATCCATGTGTTGATATTTTTAACAAGTTATGTTAATTTATTATTTACACATCTTGAATGAAATTAAGACGTAGCATTTTTAAAATTGGTGCTAGCATATTAAAGTCTATTAATTAGTCTCTTTAATTCTAAGTATAATTATGTAGTCAAATATAGCTTAAATTAATAAATTGAAGTTTCAAGTCAAACTTTAATAAGAAGATAGTAGTACAAATTAATTATTAAGATACACAGTTTAAGTAATTAAGTACTTACTCTGATAATCTATATTTAATTTAAGTTCTCTATAAGATTTAATATTAAGAAGTTAAGGATAGGTTTAAATAGAACATATCGTTTAAATATAGAATCAATTAAAATTAGTATAAATCTAAGTGCTTTAATAATTCAAGTCTCTTCTAGTGTTGCTGCTTAAGAGAGTAGCTTTTAGAATTACTTTCTCACTCATATGCCTTAGTAGGGTTAAAGGACGGCTTTTAGATGTTTTTCCTTCTGATTAATGATTTCGATTTTTTTTATAATTAAAAAGATGGTGGGAGCTGAGAATGACCTTCGTGACAACACTTTCTGGTTTTATGGCTAGGAACAAGTTCCTTTCCTGTCCCTGAGAAAGTCCCTGGTCAGAGTCATTTTCTGAAGGGAACACTGTCTTTGAGATTATCCGCTCTTGGTAGGGGCTTGAAGCCTGGCTGCTCATAGCGATGGAGCTCCCTAGCAGCTGTGCCTGGAGCACAACAGGATATCCCCGTTATTCCATAAAAAGAGAGCGTCGGGTCGTGCAATCGGAAAGGAGTTTCTGGTCCAAAAACTTTTTTAGTTGAAATTAATTAATGATTTCGATTTTTTTCCTACCAAGAACATTTTCATAATAGGTTTGTATTTTTTTTGATTCTACTACACTAATATAAACGAGAGAATGTCTTTATATTCTACTTGGAGTACTATCAAGATTTAAGACCAGCCAAAAATGTTTTTCCGTGCTTACATTTCACAGAAAAATTACAACTATTCTTAGCTTTATATTTTTGCTACTGCTGAAAATTAACTCGTTTTTCGTCTTCTTAGAGTGATTAATGGCTAGATTATCTGTTTATTATTGTTTAAATTTATGCATTTAAAATTAAAAAGATGTATCAAAAAATGCCGAAACCCGGGATTGAACCGGGGACCTTTAGATCTTCAGTCTAACGCTCTCCCAACTGAGCTATTTCGGCCTTTCATTTTATTTGATATTATTTATTAACATTATTATAATCCTTGCTATTATATTCCATTCTGTTGTTTCCTTAACAAACTAAGAAAGCTAAATTAATAATAATAAAAAATAATAACTTTACTTATATTAATTTAAAAACTCTGTAACTAATATTTGATCAATATGTCCAGATAATTTAATTTCTTATAATTACATTCTTTAAATCATTCTTTCTTTATCATTGGAATATTTTAAGCTTTAGTTATACCTTTAAATTGTTTAAACAAATTCATTCATAATAACCTTATTTTTTTATCTTTAAAGTTGTTATCAATTTGATAGTAATATTCCTTATTCTACTTAGTCTATTAAACTGGCAACATGCTTATTAATTAAAAATCTATTTCCTTACTTATATTTACTCTTTGTAATATTAAAATAAATGATTTTAAAAAATTGAATATTATGGAAACTTTTCTTGATGCATATAAAGTAAATTAGCTGAAATATCAAGCTGTGATCTTAAAGCTTTTCTCTCTTTCTATCTTAACAATTTTGATAACTACGATATTTAGAATCTTTTGTTTGCTCTCTTAATTTATAAAGTTTAATTTCTTTATTTAAGAAACACTAATAAATTAAAAACTCTGAATTATGCTTTTTACTATTAAATGATAAAGCTATTTATTAATAGGATATAATTAGTAAAAATATGAGAAAATATAGCTTGTATAATATCGATTCATTTCTATCCAACTATTTTTCATAACTGCACTAAATTTTTAATAATTTTTCTTTCAAATTTAGAAGTGTAAACACTGCCACTTCACAGCTATAAGTTAGAATTGTCTCAAACTCATAAGCTAGAATTCACATTTCTGTTCTATTAAAAGTTAATTTTAATAGAGCAAATAAAAAAAGAATCAAATTATAAAATTTAAGACTGGCAAGAATAAATTTGAGAATGAGGATGTTATATGAATATTAAAAGGCTTTATCTTTTTATTTAATGGTTAATAAAATTTAATTTCTAAATTGTAGTTTTTGAATCTAGCACTCTTTTCTAACTCACCACTTATAACCTTAAATTTAGTTTAAATTTATTTTAAAACATAAAATTTTAAAATTTTAAAATTCTAAATTTGTCTATTTTATTCCAAATTCCTTTGCATAAATTTATTATTAGAATTCTTTAATACTTTTAGTTTGTGGATATTTAGTTTATCATATTTTTGTTTGAGATTATTAATATAATTTATAAAGCATTACTATCAACTAAGGTTAATTTGCAAGCTATTTCTAATAGTTTTGGAGATGGATACTTAGCTATTTATCTTTCTATATTTTTCTTAGCATAAATGAAACATGAATATATATAAATTCATCAATACTTTCTTCATAGATCTAATACTAATTACATATTAACTTAGAGACAATTTATTGATCATGAAAATTCTTAATAAACCAGTTTAAAGAGATCTAAACAATGCTAAGGAAAAAATTGTTAAAACTAATTATTTCAAAATTAAAAAGAGTAAATAAATTTAGTTTCCTTTACTATATCATTTCTTAAGTAAGCAGATCCTATTTATCTATTATATATTAACTACATTTAACTACTTTCTGTCTACATTTACTTTTTAGTTAAACTTACTTTGTATATAACTTTAATAATATAGAGGTAAATACAATTTTCTAGCTTTACATCTATCTTATATCTTCAATTCAACTTTAAATAATTAAACTAAAGCAAACTTCTTATATTCATATTTTAAAGATACCTAATAAAATTTACCATCTTAAATTTCAATTATTATCAACATGAATGGACTTTTTAAATGTTGACTCATAAAGACTTAATAAGTTAATTAAAATGGGAAATAAAAAGAGAAAAAAGATTTTAGCATATCTAAAATAATAGGCTAAGAAGATTGCATAATGAATGCTATTTGTTTTAGTTATTTTTATAAAAGTTAAGATTATTATATCTCTCATATCTATTTAACTACTTTTGTTTTTATATTACGTTTTCTATTAACTTTTAGTGCCTATAGATATAATCATATAGTAAAGCTTAACTTAATTAAATAAGAGTCTTTTGATATTATAGATAAATTATTAAAAGCCTTAGTTTTATAATTAATTCCTTAATATATTTTTTAATTAAAACATTTATAAATTTACTTAAGAGAGAAATAGCAATGAAGATAAAATATTTAAAGCTTTTGATATACAAATAGAGTAAAAGAAGTGTATGTATATTAGAGTATAAAAACAGAAAGGAAAATTGAATTAGATTGAGGATATATTTAACTATATGACACTAATATCATATTAAAATATAGCAAAACACATTCAATTGTAAACATTTTCAAATATCGAAAATAACTAACAAATAGAGAGAAATTTATTTGTTTTCTTAGATGGTATATAATACATGCAAAACCATCAAATAAACATAGCCTTTATTATTAATAAATATGCTTATAAAATACTTGTTTTCAGCTAACTAAAAGCGATAAATATAATGAACTAACTAAATATTTATATTTAAGTTATTTAATCATGATTAAGAAATAAACAATAATGACCCTATAAAGATAAATAAAAAATTAAGAATTATATTAACAATTTTTATTAATAAACATTGCTAATATTAAATTGAAAAGCCTACCTTTTTAAATGGCAAGCAAATTAAAAATAGAGGATAGTTATTTTATTTTTAACTTTATTAATCAATTTGATGGAAAAGAAGCAAAAAAATATCTTATTATTAAAGAAAGTTACCAGCATCTCCTTTTATTTTTTTCCATGTTGTACTACTTAAATCGTACTAATATAAAACATTTTTTATATTAAACTAAAAAACACAATTTTTACCTAATATTGGTTGAGTAAAATCGCAATAAAGATGATGAGAAGGATATTTATTGCCTTGCTTTTGAATAGTTTTTAAATCATAAGTTTAAGTGGGTAAATCTTGATTATTTCCATAAATGAGAAAGTATTTCGTTTTAGGAACATAAATAGTTGAAATTAACCCTCCTATAATTAAATTTTCTTAGCAAGTCAATCATTCATTTCTAATAATTTCATATTTTTAAATTTTGCTCTGATTATAATTTACTTTATTATATCCTCCAAAGACAAAGACCTACTTGTTATATTAATCGCATCCAAAGAAGTTGACAGGAGTTTCTATTGATTCTATTTTAATAAATTTTTTTCTTATTTTATCGAAAACTTCGCATTCTATCACGTGTTTTCATTAAAAATCTTCCATCTCACAACCTGAAATGATGTAAATTAAATTTTTTTTGTTAAAATTTGTTTTATGTGCGCATCTTGGAATCGCCATTTAATAATCTTCAGTTTATTCCGATGAAAAGAAAGTAAATCTTTTAGTAAAATCACCACCTGAAATCAACAATTCATCATCCTTTAACTATTCTATTTAAGTATGACTTTCCTTAGTTTTCTCAATATTGATTTCTTATTTTTAGAACTACTTCAGTTGCAACGAATAAGTCATCTTAGTACTCGAAGATTTGAAAATAGTAGAAATTTGTTTGAAATATTTAATCGTAACTAGATTAGGAATTATTTCATATTTAGTGACTCCTATACCAAATTTTCCAATCAGTTATTTCTAGTTCCTTAGTAATTTTCTTAGAAATAAAACTTTAACTATACTATCTTCCTTAGCACTCTTCATTTTATTTATTTAAAAATTACCTTTGAAGCTTAGAATTAACTTTAGATATAAATTTTCTGAGTATTTTATAATAGTTATATAGATAGATATTTTAGAATAAGAGCTACGATACATACCTCTGCTATAATAAGTTATAAAAAGTAAAACATTTGATTATGTTTTAGAATATCAAACTTACTATAAAAAATTTTCTTAAAAAGAGTCGAAAAATTAATAGATAACACAGCAATTTTGTATTTTAGTGAGCAAGAGTTTAATAAAGATGAAGACTAATTAAAAGAAATAACAACTCTCTTAAAAATAAAAAATCAGATAATTTAAAATTTATACTTGATATATATTCATAAGTTTTAAAAAAGAAAGCATTAATTTTAACTTGGCTCTAGGAATTACCTTAGTTTGATATAAATTAAATTTATATTTCTCAATAAAAAGAATAAAAAGTCGTTTTAATATAGTCTAACTAGCTATTAATACCAAAGAAAATAAAATTAGATTTGAACATTATAATTTATAATGATATTATAGCGTTAGCACTATGATATTTCTTAAAAATTAGTTTTTATTTATTTTTGCTTTTTAAAAGAGAACTAAAAAACCAAAATAATCTTCAGCAAATAAATTTAGAAAAAATAGATAAAGCAAGGTTATAAATGAAATATTCTTTAGTGATAAAAGTATGAAATGGGTTTCTAAGATTTTATATAAACTGTGAGAATAAAGAAAAAAAGCTAAAAGGTTTATATTTTCTAAATTATAAAGAGATCAGATATCCTTAATATTTTCAATTAAAGACTAATATTCACATCTTACAATAGACATGAAGAATATAAAAAAAGAGATAGAGAAAGTGATACTTAACTAAAATATAATTAAATCTTAGTAAGTGGATAAAGATACCAAACTGATTTAAATAATAATAAATAGAAATATTTTCTTGGACAAATGTAAGAGAATTTAGTTGATGAGATTTAGAACTATTTTAATAATCTAAAATCTAATAATTAGATAAGAAACATGGATTTCAAACTAAGGAAGCTGAAATTTATTAAAAGGATTTGAAAAGATAATAACTAAACCTTAATTTTAGTAACTAAATTATCCAGGTAAAATTTATTTTATTTTGATTTGCTTATAAAATTATAGATGCCATTCTAGATATTAGTATCACTTTTAAATTATTTTATAGAATTCCATTTATTAGGATATATATAGTAGGTTCTATTTTATTTATTCCTAGATACATTTAAAATAAGCTTTTAATATCTGTTTCTTCTGAGAGGAATTTAATGGATAGTTTAAAAGTCTAATTATTGTTTAAATTTATATTTTAATACTTAAAAGGAAAAATAATTAAAATGCCGAAACCCGGGATTGAACCGGGGACCTTTAGATCTTCAGTCTAACGCTCTCCCAACTGAGCTATTTCGGCTATATATAATAAATCATACAATCTATTTAAGCTATAAAACTATAATAATCACTAATTAGTTTAATTTCCTTAGATTAACATAAATCATATAAGTATTTGATGAAGAATTAAATAACTTTGCTTCATAATTAAATTTAACTATCTTAATACTATTAAAGAACCTTAACTACTAAAATATTAAATATCCTTATAAATAAAGTTTTTTATACATTAAATATTAAAACTTTCAGACATAAAAATAGTAGTTATATAAAAACTTAATAGGCTATATAAAGAAATAATAAATCCTTTATTTTTTTAATAATGCTATAAATAAATAAATAAATTTTATTATAGAGCGCGTAGCACTCTCATTGGTGCGCAGCTCTTTTAAAAAAAATGTTTCATACTGACAAGAATGTTTCTTACTGATAAAATTATCAGATACTGATAAACCTTGTTCAGTACTGATAAAAATGTTCAATACTGATATAATTTTAGAATACTTGTAATCTTTAATACTTGCTGGAGGTCCAAGGACATGACAGGATTGTGTCTCATTGCATCACCAAAGCAGAGGACGACATGTGTCAATTATGGGTACTTAAATTCCCCACCTCTGATGAAGCTCGCAATATTATTTCATTTTCGTCCAGAATTAAAAATAAACTAAGCCAGTGTCGAAGGTCTAAGAACCTTATGTCTCGAGGCCAAACCAAAGCAGAGGAAGACATAAAGACGATAATGGGTACTTAACTTCCCCAACCTCTGATGAAGATGACCTTATTATTCACCTTCGAACAACTATAACGGTTTTAAAAAATATATATAATAATATATAAAGAAAAGCTTTTTAATTAATAGTTTATTATAAAATGGAAACTGAAAATTAAAAAAGTATAATTAAGATTTTATTCTTAAGGAAGTTATTAAGAAACTAAAAATAGAATCAAAGAGAATAATTTTTCGCTAAGTTTGGAATAGGTGTAACCAAATATGAAGTTATTTCTAATTTAACTACAGTAAAATTTTTTAAGTTAATAATAATAATAATAGTAAACTAAAAGTAATTAAAGTTTAGCATTCCCTGGATTTTCAACCAGGTTTTTGCTACCATTTTTTTAGCGTGGATGGATACCACGCCATTTTTTTATGTGGATGGAACCACAGAGGATCTTCTGTCTTTTATGTGAATAGTTTTCTCTTGTAAATCCCTGTTTAGGTTATTCAGAGTCTGCTGAGTATGCTTAACGTTCTTTATTGTTCTTTTATCTAAATTTATCTTCACTAATCGCAATTTTGTAATAAGTGTCACTTTGATTTGCAATAATAGCATTGTTTGCCTTGTTTTTTCTTGAATCTCTTCAGAAATACTTTTTTTTCAAGTTAATCGATTCCTTTGATTAAATCTATATTAATCTTTTAGTCATTCTATTTTTCTTAAACGTTTGCTTATGTAGAAACATTTTCGATAATCATATTTTGTTCTTGCTTAAAATTCGATTGAGATTATTCATATAGTTACTATTCCGTGACTAGATTATTCTAAATCAATTATCGTCTAATTATTAGAAGCTCGTTATTTTAATCTTCGATAGTATTCATTAGTTCTCTTATTTTTTCCCCTTGGTTGTAAATTGTTTCCTAATAATTTTGTATTATTGTTTTCATTTGGTCAAGCTATATTTATATTTCGGATTATTTTTATACCTTTACTGGATTCGATTCTATTGTTCCGATTATGATTTTTCCTTCAGAGGAGGAACTTGATTTATCTTCTTCTTGTTGTTGTCTCTGCATTTGTTTCTCAGCTTTCCTTTTTGCGTTCTTAATTTGGTTTTTGGAAAGGCGAATAGATTATTCCATTTTTTTAATTTTATTTTTTAAGTTAATAAAAACTATTTTACAGCCTTCAAATATTAAGAAGACTTATTCATTGTAGACTAAATAGTTTGATAGAAAGTAACTAATATTGAAAAAGATTAATTAAATGAAGCTTTCGTAGAATAGATATAAAATGAGACAATTGTTATATCTGGAGGATTTCAGAGTGTAAGATTTAATATACATACACTAGAAAAAACAGAAAACTATAAGATGAAATTTGCAAGAAGCACTCATAAAACAAATTTTAATAAAAGGAAACTAATTTATATCACTTCAGGGTCTGTTTCTATTGATTAAGGAGAATGAGAACATATAGCAGATTGTGAGGCATTTAATATGAGCAAAAATAGTTTTACAGGAATCCAATCTATTTAAATTCCAGTTAATTTTTTGGTTGTGACTAGCATAATAAATATATATATGTATTTGGTTGGTACAATTAATAATTATATTATCGTAAGGATATTTAGAAATACGATATAATAAAGAATGAATGAAATTTTTGCCAGTTTGAGTTACTTGAAGGAGGATTGTACTCCGCAATTTTTGTTCCTCAAATAAAGGGTTTTCTCATATATGCGAACAATAAATAATTAGATACCCTAATCTTTTATTTAAAATCCATTTTAAAAGAAGGTGAAGTATATCCATGTAATTAGAATATCTAATGTGATTATAATCAACCAGTTCTAAGCACAAATTTTTTTTTAATTCAATTTTGATAGTAGGCTGCATAGCTACGATCTGCGCGCTGAAAAATGGAATTTGATTTAGTGAAGAAGGAACATTTATCTGAAATTCAATTTTTTATATTTTAATATTTGGATTTAAATTAAAAAAGGATTAGAAAAAGTAAAAAAACTTTATTCTCATTATTTATCTTTGACTTATACATCTATCTTATAATTTTTAATTCTCATACTATTGCTAATTTAATTTCATCAAAATAAGGTTAAGCCACTATTTTTTACCTTGATTACTTTATCATTTATGAAATAAATTTTTTATTCTTTTGTTTTTAAAAACAAATAAAGAATTCTTACTTATTTTATTTTATCTCTATAAAGCTATTTTATATTAAGCTATTTTAATCTTATTTATTTTATTTCCTTTAATTCTTTCTATAAGTTACTCAATATAGGTTCTTTTTTATCTAGCATTTATTTTTATCCAAGTAATAAAAAGAAAAATTATTTAAAGATTATTAATAGAACTTTATTTTATCATCTTCTGAAGCTTAAATATTTTAATAAATCAACTAATTTCTAGATTTTAAGTTAAGATAAACTTATTTAAGATCTTTAGCTTTATATTTGGTTTTTAGTCTTTTACTTATAAATATAAATTAAGCTTATTATATCAGATGTATTACTTTTGCTATTGTTCTATAAATAAAAATCTTTTATTTGCTTTAAGGATACAATTATTTACTTTCTCATATGCCTCAACAATCATAATGCCTATATAAGTGCATTATTTAAGAATTGTTCGTATCAATGTTTATCGATAGTTATCGCTAAAGTTGGAGTATTTATTCTATATTGATTGCTTTAAGTTATAAGGTTTGTCTTGGTTGTTCTGACTTATGAGTTTCTGGAATTTTAAATTTCCTTTACTATCTATTCTGTTTATGAAATTTTCCCTTAAATTTACTACAGAGACATGTTCAGATCTAGTCCCTATCGTTTATAAGAGTTTTCCGATTTTAGAATTTCCATATATTTTATAATTCATAGTTCGATAATAAAGTACTCTGATAGCTTTTGCTAATTCTTAATTCTACATCTAAAGGAGAAAAAGATCGTTGGCCACTTCCTGTTAAGAGTTACTAGGTTTTGCTGGAGAAATCAATTATTTCTAAGGTACCATTTTATATAATAAGAATAATTTTAATTTTGAGGGTCGTTTGCCAATCAGCGCATTAAAGAATATCAAATATGCAATAATAATCGAAATAACAAAGATTATAAATTGAAAAATACAAACAGATACTAGATAAATTAGGCGAAAGTTAAACCTTCAATTTCTGTCTATAGACGATACTATTAGAAAGATTTAATCTCAAAAGAGATAAAAACTAATAGAGATTTATTAAAAATTTATCCTAAAATATTTAATTCCAGCTTTCGACATTTTAATGCTAAATAGAAGAACTATAGGAAAAACAGACATTATATTAGTAATTATTTGAAGTATCTATGGATAATAAGGATGAGTATATATGTATAAATAACCAAAACAATTTTTAATAAGACTTAAGAAGAAAATTATGTTGATATATAATAAAAACAAAATAATTAAAACAGAAAATGGTGAAGAACCTAAATATACAGAAAGAATAAGAAAATATATAATAATAGATCTATATTAATATAACCAACTTAACCAGGCTTAATATATAAGACAAATTTTATAATTAGAAATTAAGCAGTTTTAAACATAATTTTAAGATAAAGCAGATTCTTATATAAAATCCAATTTATAAATTAGGATGTCAGAAAAATTAAATTCTTTGCCGTTCTTTATTTCAAGAGTATGTATTTTTAAGAATACAGGATATGGAAGCCGAATTTTAAATGATTAACATTTTTAGCTTATAATATAAATTTATATAAATAATAAAAAAATCTAAATTTAAACTTTTTAGGATCTTGTAATTTTAAAATAAGCTAAAACATCCCAAAGAATAAATGACTAAATTAAATAAACTATATAGTTATTATTTAATTATAAACTAAAATAATTATAAATTTCTTTACTTAAATAATAAATATTTATAAATAAATAAAATTTAAAAACAATTAAATAAATAAATAAATTTTATTATAGAGCGCATAGCATTCTCATTGGTGCGCAGCTTTTAAAAAAAATGTTTCATACTGACAAGAATGTTTCTTACTGATAAAATTATCAGATACTGATAAACCTTGTTCAATACTGGTATAATTATCCAATACTGATAAAAATGTTCAATACTGATATAATTTTAGAATACTCGTAATCTTTAATACTTGTTGGAGGTCCAAGGACATGACAGGATTGTGTCTCATTGCATCACCAAAGCAGAGGACGACATGTGTCAATTATGGGTACTTAAATTCCCCACCTCTGATGAAGCTCGCAATATTATTTCATTTTCGTCCAGAATTAAAAATAAAATAAGCCAAGCCAGTGTCGAAGGTCTAAGAACCTTATGTCTCGAGGCCAAACCAAAGCAGAGGAAGACATAAAGTCGATAATGGGTACTTAACTTCCCCAACCTCTGATGAAGATGACCTTATTGTTCACCTTCGAACAACTATGGCGGTTTTAAAAAATATAATTAATAAAAGTTTAAAATTAATTTTACTAATTAAACTAAATAAAAATTGTCGAAAGTATTTAAATGACATTTAAATAATTATAAGAAAACCAAATAAAACATAATACTAATTTTTATAGCACATATTTATTAAATAAATCTTTAAACAAATATTATTTTATAGAATCAGAAATATTTATACTAAATTAAATTTTTTAAATAAAATGTTATTAAATAAATTATTAAAAAACATAAATTAATCAAAATAAATAAAATATTTTTTTAATTAAAATTATAAATATCAATAAAACAAAAAAAGACATAGTCATATCAAATTTAATTAATTTAGCAATTTATATCTATAAACATTTTAATACATTATTATACCATTTTTAATAAATAAATAAATAATAAATAAAAAATAACATTTGAGTTTACTTAGACTATTATTGGATTTAGACAAATAGCAAAATAGTATAAAATTTAGAATTAGATAGATGATATTAGTAGAGATAAATTTAAATTGTTTTAATTAATATTATAATTAAATTTATTATTTATATTAAAATAGTTTTTATTCATTTTATATAGCAAATTTATTTTAAGCATATATAAACTAGTATTTTTAATATTTGCTATAGACAATTAATCAATGGCAGTCTAGTAGATAATCTGGTACAGTATATGCTGTATTACGTAATAGATGCTACCAAGAATAAGGTTTTTTTGACTTTTTGGAAGATATGTCTAAATTATAGAAGGTTCTCTCTAGCGGTACGAAAACTTCCAATAACTCAATATTATTGCTTGGAAACTGAAATCCTAACCTCAAAATTTTCCTATCTTCTTATGTCATTAATTTGGCAGTAGTTGATGAGTACAAAATGATATGAATGCGACAAATTAATAGTATTTATTAAAATAACTTTATTCAGATGTGTTATTTATCAAAAGAGATAGAATTCCTCTATTTCCTTATCTTACAGCTTCAGAAACAATTTCAAGAATAATAAGGAAATCAAATTTCTGATTTTAAAGACGGAGAAAAGAAAAAATATTTTTTAATCATAGCGATTCTATAAAAAATATTAAACGTTAATTTATATTAATTTATTATTATTTTTAAATAAAGAAAATAAATTAAATACTATAATAAATAATTTAAAATAGTTTTAAGCAAAATTACTAAATTAAAAAAATTAGAAAAATCTAGAAACTTCTAATAATATAATTATTGCATATAAATTAACCTCATGAATACATAATGATAATGTTGACTTTAATTAAAAAAAGTTCTACATTTGAAAACAAGAAAAATAACTAAAATTGGATTAATTAAATTTATCTAATATATTAATGAGGAAACTAAAATGATTTGCAGATAAAATTAGCAAGCTATCTATAAATAATTAATTATTTTTTCTTTTAAATTTATAATTTATAGCAAAATTTACAATTTTTTGAATTAATTAAATAAATAAATTTTTTGATTTATATCATAAAAAATATTAAAAAAGAAAAATTCTCTAAAAATAATCACAGACAAATTATAAATCTCTCTTAAGTACCAAGCAATAAGTCATGCACTAATAAATTCAAAATATGTAAAATGGAAAATGGAAACGCCAAGCCTTAACATCAAGTATAGGAGCTTAAGGAAAAATCTAGCATCTTATTTCAAGCACCTTAGTACTAAAAAACGAAAATCCACAATTAGCTAATTTCAGAATTAAACAGATAGAAATCAAATTCAACTAGTGAGCTCTGTTGACTGTAAGCCTATTTCTTAAAAATATTACATTGAATGATTTTATGGATGTGGACCAGATATTCAGCCAATAAAAATCCCTCTATTAAAAGAAGAAAGATTTGTTGGAATTGTAGAAATATGGACTCTAATTTCTTCCACTTGAACTAGAGCTCTACTTTACGATAAGCTTTTACGTTGAGCTGTATTAATGAATGCTCATAAATTTTGCAGATATAAATAAAATCTCGAAAGAAGGAATGTTAAATTTTCGTACAGGAAAAGCCAGTTCATTTGCTCAAAAGAACTAGTACACTTGAAATTGTAGAGAATTAAAAGATATAGTCATGATAGTGCACAGCAGATTTTTCATATACTATTTTAAAATGATTACCTGAACTATTAATATGATTTTTAATAAGCAACACTATTAAAGATATATTATAGTTCTCTTTTTTGTACTGTTTAGACCCCCTTCAGGCAATTTTTTCTCTACTTTAGATAGATGATTCAAGCCTCTTTAAAGAAAGATTTTAATTTTATTTCTGAATTAAGCGGACTAAGGGATCTTTAAAATTTGTTCTAAGTAGGAAAAAAACTGCTCCAATTATTGTTAAATCTTAAAATAAATTGAAATGAACCTTTTGTGTAATTGATTTAGATCAAAATATTGTAACTTAAGAATCTCTTAGATTTTTTGCAGTCTTTTCTAAATTTGTATTAATTGACATGTTTCCACCTTGCCTGAATATTTTTATAGTTAGCTGAGCACCTGTTTATATTTTCTAGCAATATAATAGGAAACATACATTTCTCTCTTAGTTACATTTTTTAGTCATTTATGTTTTTATCGAGTAAAGCTTCAGATCTTTTAATAGATAAACTCCCAAGCCCGATAAAATTATTTGGAGTCTAATCTGTTATAGTTAGCAATATTTTCTAAATTTTGTTTCTCAAGGATCAGCGATTAAAACTTCTTATAGCTAACGTACATAATCTTAACGTAAGTTTAAACTTGAATGTTAAAGATTCAAATTTTGTTTGCTTTAATCTTTGAGTGTTAATAAAGCTACTGACTATTCAATATTTATTAAAGGGAAATCTCTTTTTTATGCTAAATAAACAATCCAGATGTTTCTAAAGCTTACTAAGAAAATAAAGGGTTTTTTCTTCATATTTGTTAGTGATTATTTCCAGTCGGCAAATAATCTAAAATAATCATGCTAACTATTTCAACCTATCAATCCTCTCCCTATCACTCAAATCCCATGAATCTGCTTTTCTTTAAATTCTTCAGAATTTCCAAAAAAGCTTACAAGTTTTGCTTAAACTTATCCTTTTTCCAATCAAGCATTACTATCTCTATATCTATTACTTTATCATGCTTTCTCTATTTTATTAATTAGAACTATTCTTAATATATTATCTTAAAAATTCCAAAACTACTTATGAGGAATTAAGAACACTTGAAGTCGAGCTTGCTAAGGGAAAAAATCTTCTTTTCTAATTTCTCTTTAAAGATACTTAAAATTTTGCTGCTAAGTTATAAATTATCTCTTAGAATCAGCTTTTAAGTTCTTAATTGTTTTTTTAATTTAATATCTGCTATTTTTCGTCTTGCCACTGATTTAAACTTTTTGAACTTTAAAGTTCTACAAGTTTGAAAAGTTCTAGAATAAATAGATAGTTTTCTAGGATCTATAATACTTACTGTATTCTTTATTTTAATTATAAGATAGGCGAAAACTCTACTTTTTTAAGAAAAATATGACTCAGTTTAATTTAGTATTTGCAATAAGTCTTATGTTTTTAGAAATTTTGATTGTTGTGGAAAATTTAGATTTTTCTAAAAACGTAACCAAGTTCGATAAAATTTTAGGCACATTTCAATATTTGCTAAGATTGATCCATCTTTAAGTCACTGATCTTTCTACTCTGATTAAAATTTTCAGGCCTTTTCACCTTTTACTTTTACTTATTTTTTTGATTTAAGGATAGTTCCAGAATTCGTTTCTTTTCACAAATCTTTAATACTATAAATATAACACCTTTTAGGAGATTCTTTTTTTAAGATAAAAATAATTTCATCTTTGATTAATCAGAAGTGGATACGCTGAAAATATCTCTTGATTTTCTAAAATTATATAAGCTATTGCTCTTTAACTTAGATTAATCCTTCCTATTATTTTTTAATAGTAGAAGTATCTGATATGCTATATAATAAGAATCTTCTATCAATTTAGTTATTTTAAATAGAAAGACTCAACTTTCATCTCTTCTTTATTTTCTAAATATTTACTAGTCTTTAATTTTTGCTATAGATTACTGTTTCTTTAGTTGTAGTTAAATATTATTCATTTTATTTGGCTTTAAAATTTTAAAATTAACTAAAATTAAAAAAGTTATTAAGATAGCTTACATCTTAAGTGAATTAAAAAAGTAATATTAAAGTTAAAGTGATTTAGTTATATTACTATACTTAATTTGAAACAAGAGTCTTAAATTAAAGGAAAACTTTATTTCTTTATAAATAATAACCACCACTCTAGTTTAATGTTCTAAGTTTTTTTTTCTATTCTAAGTTTATAAGTCTTGCTTAATTGTATAAAAATTATTATTTATGTGAACTACATAAATAATTAAGTTTAAACTTGTAGATTCTATTATTCAATCTTATATCCAAAATAAAGACGCTATTTAAATACTTGAGGTAAGTAAATTTACCATAGTTTGCTATATTAGTGATTATATCTATATTCATTTATTAATTTATTCTATTTGTTCTCAAGCTCAGTAGTTCATATATTTAATTTTAAAATATTTTGTATCTTTCTAATATTTTAAGATAATTTTCAGCTAATGTAGCTCATTCAATTCTTTTAAGGGAAATATTGCTTTATAAGTAAAATAAATAAATGGTAATAAAATATATAGTAATAATAGTAGTATAAGATATCTATTGATTAAGATAAACTTAAGAAAGGAATATTTAATTTATTAGTTACTTTTAAAATACTAAGCTTCTTAATATTAGTTATTTAGCCTTAGCTAAATTACTTATATTAACTTACTAATGCTATTATTTGTAAATTTAATTTTATTATTAGTTTTCTTTATTTAGTTTATAATAATTTATTATTTTAGCTATAGACATTTCCTTATAATTAAATGCATTTAATAGTTATAGATTAGTTAGTGCTTCTTTTATCTATTATTTATAAAGTTTATATTTTAAAGAATGCTAAGAATAATAATTTAAATATAGTTAACTAAAAGATTTATATTCTGGCATTTATCTTTTTTTAATTTCTTCACCTTTTTGCAAGATTCAAAGGCTAGTTTTATAATCTCCTAATTTAGCTTGAGATATCTTAAATAATTTTGTGAAATCATTGTTAAAAATTCTTCAATCCCTTTCTTTCAGTGTATGTAAAAAAAATTTAACTAGACTTAAAAAGTAGGCTTTCTAGATTTATTTTTAGATGCTTTTATTTTAGTCTTATTTCCTTTTTTCTTATTCTTTACACTATAGATCTTTCTCTAAATTCTATTTTTCACTTCCCATTTATTGAACTGAAGGCTGTAGCTCATTCTATGATCTTAAATAATCATATTTTATCTATTTTTTGTCACTTTTGTAATTATTTAATGAGGTATTTCTTATCTTTACGAAGATTTTTCTGAATCCTCAAATTCGAAATTCAGTCTGATTATAATATTTCCTATTTGGTTATTTTATACTTCTTAGATTTTAATTTTAGCGGGTATTTTAAAGTATTTTACACATATTCTGCTAAATAATTCCTTTTTCACTTTTAAATAAAAATAATTTCCAATAACTTCATTAAATCCTTAAGTCTTATGATTTTATTTTGTAATATTTAGTGTCTTCTGATTATTTTATGACTTAAGCTTTTTATTTGAAAATTATCATAATTATTCTTATTTATTATTCTAAGTCACAAGTTCAAATTTTGGAATAGTTTCTCAGTTAGTTTAGATGAAGATAAGATTTAAGTGAAGTTTAGAAGGTATTCAAATTTTTATTATTCTCAGCTTATTCCTGTAATTTTTAAATTTAATTGAAATAGGAAACTTTCTTTAATCCAATTAAGATTTATATTAAATTAAAGGTATACAATTAATGTATTAATAGGAATACTTTTAGTTAAGAAGACTTCTACTATTATTATTTTCCTTATTCTTAAAATTATATTTACTCTCTTTATCTAAATTTGAGTCTTATTATTATTATTTTAATAAATCCCTTTTTTTAAATAAGATGATACTGTGATTTGCTCTAATGCTTTATAACTAAAAGAGTAAAATTTAAATATTATTAAAAGATAACCAAACAAGCTAATGTTCTTATTCTAAATAATTTAATGAATGTTAAAGGTATTAGATAAATCAAGTTCACTTGAAGATTTATAACATTATTTCATATCTATAACTTGTTCCTAAATTCTTCCTTTTTCCACTTCTATTCCCTTTTAGTTATTTTTGCTTTTTGGAGTTCGAAAAAGCTAATGAAGATAAAGTACTGAAATAAATATTTTAGTTAAGAATCAGATATTCGCGCGTTCGACACTAGTTCTAAATAAATCTGACAAACATATTGCTGATAAACTTAAAAAACTGTTAACAGACTTTAAGTAAAGACTCCGCCATACATACGAGCTATTATCTTTTTCTCAAATTTAATCTGAATATCGAAATTGGTGAAATACTAAAAGATTGTAAGAAGAACTTTAAGTTTGGAATCTGTTAATCCTTATGAACACTGATACTGCTCTCAAAAAGTCTGGGTAGAGATTAAGCTAAAGAACTGTAAGGCTGTAAGATGAAATTTAAGTTTTGAATCAGTTTTCAAAAAGTGATCTGATCAAGTTCTAAAAATTTAAACTGAGAAGCTTAAGTGCTGAATATTAAAAATCTGTAAGAAAAACTTTAAGTTATGAATCCGTTAATCCTTATGAACACTGATACTGCTCTCAAAAAGTCTGGGTAGAGATTAAGCTATAGAACTGTAAGATTTTAAGAAGAACTTTAAGATTGCAAACCGTTAACATTTGCGGGCTTGGATCTCTTTCTAAAGTTATATCTTAATTTTGAAAGCGCGGAAAATATAAAATGAATGTAAGATGAACTTTAAGTTTGAAATCGGTTAATCCTTGAAAACTATGATCAGTTTATCCAAAAAAAATTTGCTGATATAAAGCTTAAGAACTATAAAACTGTAAGAGAAATTTTAAGTTTGGAGGCCGTTAATCCTTAAAAACTCTGATCAAATTCTCCAAATTTGAACTGAGAATCGAAAATGCTAAGTACTAAAAGACTATAAGAAGAACTTTAAGTTCGGAATCCGTTATCCTTCAGAGCTCTAATAAAAATCTCAAAAAAAGTCTATGTAGAGTTAAAGCTTATGAACTGTAAAACTTTAAGAAGAACTTCAAGTATGGAATCCGTATCCTTTAGATCTCGATTGTTTTCTAAAGCATAATCAAATTATCGAAAGTGCAGAAATCTAAAAAACTGTAAGAAGAACTTTAAATTTGCAATCCGTTAACATTGCGAGCTCTTGTCAAGTTCTCAAAAAATGTCTGGATAGAGGATAAGCTTAAGAACTTCAATACGTTAAGAAGAATTTAAGTTTGGAATCCATTTTCTCGATTGCTCTATTTTTTTTCTCAAAATACGTCTGAGTAACGAATAAGCTGAAGTACTTAAAGAATGAAAAGTACAACTTATTCTATAGACTCCGTTTCATTTGAGGTCTTTGGTTTAGTTCTAAAATTTTTGTCGGGATATAGTCGAAAAACTTAAAAATTGAAAGAAGAACTTTGACTAAAAACTCCATTCTGTTTCATATTTATATCCAGTTCTTAAATTATTAGTAATAAATTTTAAAAGCGGAAGATTTTAAGGTTGAACATTGAGTCAAAAATAGTTTCTACTTGAGATCTTTGGTCTAGTTCTCAAAAGGAGTCTCATTATGATAAAGCTGAAGAGCCTAGAAGATTTTAAGTAGGACTTTAAATAAAAACTCCATTCTGCCTTTTCTAAGGATTTTCTCACTCTCCTTCTTTTTTACCATATTCTTACTTAAGATTTCTGAGAAATGCAAAATAATTTCATTTGTTTGCATTTCTTCTTGAAAGAGTCTTTGATTGTAGTTCTTTTCTTCTAAAAATTTTTTAAATTTATAAATTTTTCTTTTTTAGCAGTTCCGAGCTTCTCATTCTCTTCTATTTTTTTCTCATTCTTTTCTTCCTACATTCTAAAGATTTTCAAAGAGCTTTTGTCTTAGTAAATGTTCTAACTTAGCTACTTTTTTTGATATTAAGATTAGTTAAAGATTGTGTCCCTTTTTTACTGTATTGCTCCTAGTAGTTTTTAAAGATTTTAGGATAGAGATGTTTTTGTTATTTATATAATAAAAACTCTGATTAAGTTGTAAAGCTGGTTGGTTTTTTAAATTTAGCAAAATGTATTGGTGCGGATTGTAGATAGGTACTTGATATAAGAGGTGAATATTGTAGTATGTATGTAATGATAGATATTTGAATTTATAATGGTTAATTATAATTTTTGATGGTAACTGTTATAAATTACCTTTATAAGCTTTTTTAATCTAAATAATAATAAAAATGTAAGCGTTACCAAAATGCTTAATCTGCTAAGAAGATTACAACTTAACTAATGCTCTTCCAACTGTCTTACCTTGTGGACATATTTACTGTGGTTTGTGTTTGAATACTCAGTTCTGATTATAAGGCATAATGTAATGTCCTATTTGTTAAAAAGGATTCCATTTTAGATTTGAAGACTTACCTTAAGAAAGTGATTTAATAAGAATGATATTTTAAAACTAATAATACATATAAAAGATTTAAGATGCTAGATAGAAATTAAAAGAGATAAGGAAGTAAATTATGCAAAAATCTAAAACCATTACAACCAAATTATCTAACATTACTAATACTCTCATTATACCATATACTAATATCATCCAATACACTACCATTAACTACAACTAATAACACTAAAATATTATACAATCATCCTAATTCCCTATTTACTAATATCTAAAACCAACTCAAATCCAAACTATAACAGTCTAACTATATTCCACTATATAACCACCTTTAGTACTAAACCCTAAATTAACTTCAAATTATATCACACAAATAAGAAACTAACTATAATACAATACAAAGTAACAACAGTTAAACACTAAACAGACTAATTAACATAAACTAACCTAGTAGCAACATTTTATTCAATCTAACTATATTCACCTTTTTAATTGCTTTATTTAAAAATTAAGCTTATTTAATATTTAAACTGAGAAATTACGATAAATCTAAGTTTAAATTATAATTCCAGACTATAGTTAAAGTATAGAATATTAAAATAAGTTATATTTAATTGGAGGAAAAAACTAAAATTAAAATAAAGGAATAAAAGAAACTTGATAGTTCGATTTCGAAGGTAATAATACAAAACTTAGTGATCTAAATGAGGAAAGATATTATTTTGGATTAGCAGCAGCTTAAAATTATCTTTATGTGGTTGGAGGAATTACTAGTATAAATCAAGGTTTAAAATCAGTAGAAAAGTTAAAGATAGGAAACTAAAGTAAATGATAAAAATGCTCTTAATTTCCATTCTTAATAGTAGACTAAACTTTAGTAGTAGATAAAGATGAATAAAATATTTATTCTTTTGGAGGTGGAAATTAGAAAGGATAAACTTTAAAAGATATATGAAAGTATAACATATAGAATGATAGATGGAGTAAGTAAAATTTGAATCTTCCTGAAGCTGTTGCTTGTCCTATAGTTTCTTTAGAACCTTTTGTCGTAATCGGAGGTATAAAAAATTAAACTACAGATGAATTTTCAAGAAGAATATATAAAAGAAACAAAGAATAATGGCAATAAAGTTAAATTTTTAAAGATTCATTTGCTTTAACAGAGATGAAAATAAGAGGTGTCTATGGATATGTTTTTGCTATAGAATAGAAAAGAGTTTCAATAATGAGGATTGATTTAGAAAAGTTGAGTTATAGAAGTGTTAAAGGGTATAACTGAGATAATAATAATATTGATATGATTAATATTATTGATAATAAATATAGTTTTATATGTAAGTAGTTTAAATATCTATAGTAAATATGTTACTACTTATTAATATGGTTAATCTATACTTATTAATGTTGTATTTTTATAAGTTTTTTTGTATGTTTAAGTGTATATATGATGTTGATATGGTAATGTAGTTATAGCTATATAGTTGACAATAAAGATTATTTTCCTTACTAGCTCTTTTTAAAGCTGAAATAAATAAAGAATCAAATTTTATCTAAACATCTTTAAAAATCTATTATTCAAATATTATCATTATTCAGATACTAACATACAGCTTATAACATACCAAAACATATTCAACAATGTCAAAAAACTATCTTTAATATATCCTTATATTTAAATTATACAAGTACAGATTACTATTTATCTAATCAAAACTATAATCAAATTATCATTAACCTATATCTAAATACAAGTCATTATTACTATCATACACTCTAAAATACATACTTTAATACCAACTACTAAACTTTCCTATACACATATATCAAATCAGGCCATTATAACCCCTATACTTTTGATAAAAGTTCAATCATAATAAATAAATAATAATAAATAACAACGTACACTTGTGTGATAAGCCTTACTTATTTGAGGGTTCTCTCGATCGGTACCAGAATCTAACTAGGGTGCTGAAGTCCAAGTCTCAGAGTAATCCTGCCTCTATGTGTTTATCTGGTCAAGAATTGGAATAACCTGAAGACATAACTGAGACAAATTATATCTTTAAGTAGAAAGATAAATTCGATTGTGAAATCTGGCACAAGAATTGGATTCTATTTTATTCCCTTTTAACATTAGCCTTCGGAAAGAAATAAAAGAATTTTGAGAGTAAAGGTAATACATTTTTATTTAAAAAACTGAGAAAAAAGTGACCAAAGAGATCAGACGAAGCAAGAAATATTTCTAGACTATTTTAACAACAAAATTTGGTTTTTTTATTAATCGTGGTGAACCTAATAAAGGTAGAATCACGTTAATTTATTTATCTTTAGAAACTTTCTCATCAGATTATTAAATACTAGCTTCCTTATACTTAGCAGATGAATCTTCCCTTTTAAATTTAGTCTTCTAGGTAGCATTCAAATTAATACTTACTTCTGTGATATTCGATTTTAACTTAGAAAAAGATGCAAGAGAGTAGAATTTACATAATTAAAATTTTAAGTTGTCTAAAAGTAGTGTAATATATTACTTAGTAGCACATGCAGGTTAATTGAACCAGCTAAATATTATGAATAATCCTTGAATTAAATTAAAAGTTCTGAAGAGCCCTACTAGAGAGTAAAGATCTCCTAATGGCAGTGTATCAGGAAAAATATTGAGACCTTTAGTATTACGAAAAGACTCTGATGTAGTAAAATGTATTCCTGATATTGATATTTTTGTAAGAAGAGGAGTGGTCACTGGAGATAATCCTTTTGAATTCATAAATTATGGAGTAAAAGCGTTATAGATTTGTCCTTTTGCTTAAAATTAGAGTTTTCAACAGTTCTCTATGATCTTAAAACAAGTCTGAAACAGCTGATTTATCAACTTATTAAAAACATAAAAAAACTCGAATAGGAATTAAACTCCCAGGAGAAAGAGATACTTGTATTAAGTCAGGATTTGATAAGATGATGATGAAGTCCATATGGTAGACCGAAGAACTAAAGTCGGAGTTTATGAGCGAATGACAAGTTTAGAGAATAATATTTGAATAATGCAAGAGTAAGACAGAAAAACTGAGTAAAATTAGATTCTAGACTTAAATTAATAGAAGAAAACCTGTAGAAGCCTTCATAAGGAACTCCAATCGAAATAAAGAAACGGGGAAGGGCATTTCCTAGAGCAAGAAAAAGATGCTACATTTGCAACAGCACTTGACATTTATGACGGAAATGTCCTCAATAGAAAGAAATAAGAATGAATATCTGGAAAAATGTTAACTAATAACAACTGAAGTAGCAAGCGATGGAATTCTTCCCATCGGGAAATGGGAAAATCCGGAAAAAAATCTCAACTCAGATTATATAAAAGAGATCAGCAATTTTATCTCATATCTAGCTTAATAAACGAGTCTGAAAACAAGCTCAATTGAGGATTAAAAGATAACTTTTTGTTTCAAAGTGAGAGAACTTCAATACCTTGAAGAAACTTAGTATTATATAAGAAATGTTGCAACTCTTTTAGGATAGTTCTGTAATGCTAATAGATAAGGAATATCGTTAGAGATAAGATACATATGTCTTTAGTTAAAAGCTCTTAATTGTTAATACTGTAAGGATTGGATGATATTTTAAAGGCTACAATAAATGAATGATTAAAAGTAGAAAAATGTATTAGGAGAATAAAGAGTAGAAGGTTACTAATGGGGTATTGAATAGATATTAGTTACAACATTTAATACCATATAGAATGATAGGTCTAAAGCATATTTTAGTTAATCTTATAAAGCTATTATAGTTATTATAAGTGAAATACCAATAATAACCAATTTTCATTACTTCCTATTCCAATAATCAATACTATCTAAAATTAAACTAAACTATCTACACTTAAACCAAACTAATACCTCCTTTTAACTATATCAAACCTACACTAATACTGAGTAATTAACTGAAGAATTCTAACAAAATTAAATTACTTCCAATATTACTACCAATATAGTCACTCAAATTGCTAACCAAAAGTAAAACCATATCATCAAAAATATCCTTAAAATACTGTTTTTTCGCTTTTAGATTTTTGCTCTTTATTAGCCATTGCTTTATTTGCATATTAACTCCAAAAATATTAAAATGCATTTCTTTTTAAATAAGATCTTCTATATCAAGATAGGAACTAAAGAAAAGGTAGATTCTAAATTACCAAGTAAATTAAAAAAATAGAAGAGGGTAAGTTACCTAAAACCTACAGTTATAATAAAGATTTTAGAAAGAACTATTGAACCTACAAATAAGAAGAATGTCTATTTTATTTAGAGTTTGCCAAGCTTTAAAGATATAAAAGAACGAAACTGAGTTTATTCTATATACTATCAAAGTAAGTTGATTCAGAAGAACGGGATTAAATTTTTCTCATGGAAGATTAAATGATGCTAAACCTTAACAAAATACTCAACATATTGGGCCATTTTCTCATATTTCTAGGTGTGATTATTTGGTTAAAGCTCTTAAATTGAAGAATTTTCTAATTCGATATACTAAGAAGAGTTAGCTATGCTATTGCAATCAAGTTATATCTTGCTTCTATTATTTGCTTATAATTATCATAGAATAAAAGGCTTATAGCAGCTTTTAATTTTATCAGCAGTTTATTATTTGTTCAAATGTACAGGGATTTTCACTAAAAAGAAGCAAATTAAGCTGGCGTTTTTATTAATCAGTCTATTTAATTTATAAGCGTAAGTTTTTATAATCCTGCTAAGCTTAATTTCATAGTTAAATACTTAATATTTAGATTTTCATCCAAAACTTTGTTATCTCAGGCTAAAAAATAAAGTTTTTTCTTACTATTACATAAAATTCGGTCCTAACAGAATTGCTGCTTAAGAGATCAACGATTTTATTATTTCTTTACCCAATATAAAAGAGGGAAGAATTTTGCTTTACATATAAAAAAGTGAGAGATTTACGACAGGAGTTAATAGTCCGATTGAAGAAGTAATTGAAGTGAAATATGTCTGATGTATTGATGTCAAGAAAATGGCTATTCAGATTTAGGTTAACTCATTCCTAAGCTTTTAAGAATGAGAAAATTATCTTTCTAACCTAAGCACGTTTTGGTCCATGAATTAGGTTTTATTATATTCTATAAATTTGATGAGTAGTTGTATTAGATTATCGTGCTTATTGAATCCACTTCACCTTTCATTCTAACTGTTAACAATTTTATTCAAAAGCATCTCTGAGTTTAAAATCTTCTTTGGTTCTTTTTTTGCTGAGTGAACTAATTTAATCTCTTTTTTTCGGACTTTCAAAAATGATTATGGTAATCGTCACTTTGTTTCTATCTTAAAAAGTTCTAAAATATCTTTACATACTAATTTTAGAGTTAATAATCAGATTAATATAAACTCTTTTACATGTTACTCTTCAGCCTTGACAACTCTTTTCCCTTTTATTTCTTTTTTCCTTGGCAGATTATCTCAATTTCCTTTATTTAAAAAACTGCTTTTTAATTATTTCTTCAATAATTTAAAATTTTCTAGTACTTTCTGTATAAGTACTTACTTTCGTCGTTTAGTCAATATGCTTTAGATATTTTTCTAGATACTGAAGTTTCTTTTAAAGTGATTTGTTGATCCTTTATAAGTTTAGTTTTTTGGATTTTTATCTGATATAGGTAAACTAGGAACTTTGCATTTAGGCTTTTCTTGTTTGATTTTATATTCTTGAGCCAAGTTCTACTATTAACCTCTTTTTTGTTATCATTTTTTTAATCTAAGACACTTTTCTTCTTTCTATCTAGCCCTGATTTCTAAGATGCTTAGCTCAAGTTAGTAGGAGGAACGGATTTATTCTCTAAATTCTTATAATAATTTGGCGTTGCTTGATTCCTTTTTATTCTAGTATTATAGTAGGTTTTTTAAAACTTGAGGCTTTTCTGCTTACTTTTTATCATTGCAAATTAGAGCTTAAATAGCTTTCTAAATTAGATTGGATTTTTAAGTTTTTTAATTAGAAATTTTTTGAGTAACCTGGCTTTTTTTATCATTTAGACTAATTTAATTTTACTATTTTTCGCTTTTACTTAGATTACTGTTCCACCTGTCGCTCATATCTTGATCATTCTTGCATTTTACTAAATTTATTATTTTACTTTATCTAGTGTCTTTGAGCAGATCTGAAGATAGAAATCAGGGAAAATTGAAGGGAGATAAAAATTTATCCTCAAGATGCTTCTACTTACTTACAGCATTTTGGTCACCTCTCCATATTACCTTTATAAAATTAATTCCTTTAATGACTCGTTAATTTCAGACAAACTTTAAAGACTTCAGTTAGTTATTTCTCCAAGGATAGCAACGTTTATTTCCCTTATTTTTAGCTGTTTTGCCTTACTAACTTTAAGTTATTTTTACTCATTTACTGTATCTTAATTTATTTTTCATGATTGAAAAAGCTGTTGAGTACATTTAAATTTCTCTGCTCCGAAAGTTTATCAGAAATATATCTTTCCTTGATTTAAATATCCGACTGAAGATAAAAAAGGCAGCAGATCTTTTTTAATTTTTTTAAATATCTTCTGTTAAACATCTGTTTAGAATTATACTTCTTGATGACTATTTTTCATCTTAAATAACCATTAAAAAATTCTTAAGTTTAGATTCCTTGATTAATAAAGCTGCTTCTACTTTATTGATTACTAGTACTTTAAATTATTCCCTGAAATTAAGATTTAGACTAATCTGAATAATTTTAATTCTTTGAAGTATTTTCAGAAATGTCGAATTAATTACCTTTTTTCCATTGAGCTCTTCTTCTTACTTTAGAGCTGTTATTCGTGCTATTCTTAAGTTTGTTTATTTCTGTTTCTCAGCTATGATAATGATAAAGCTTTTTCATACATGTAGCTATAAAGATTATAATACTTTTTTTATTCTTTATAGATATAAGGTGAGATGCAGATTTTCATGGATGAAATGTATCTTAGCTAATATGTAGGAAATTAAGAAGAATTCTGCACTTCTCCAGAATTTACCTTGATATTCTACTTTTAGAGGTAATAGCATTTTTTTAAAATACCTATAATCATTTTTAAAGGTATTTTAATTTCTTCATACGAGCTTTCTTAATAACTTGTTATTTCACTTTCCCCACCTAGAAGACCAGCAATCTATCCAACCTGCTAGCTTAACTGTAATTTTTGGTATTTTTCATCAACATAAAAACAATCTAAGGTTTCTATTTTTCCATGCTATTTTATAATAATCTCTCTTCCTTATTCCTTTAGCTAGCTGCTTTATATTTTTGCTTTTTATTCTGTTACTCATACTTTTCTAATATCAGTAACTCTTAACCTATTCTTAGAGCTTTAGTATCTACTCTAAGTATAATTTCTAAGAACTACTAACTAGTCAAATTGATCGTGATATAGTTAAGCTATTTCAGCTTTATCGCTTTTTCCGCTTATTAGAAACAATGAAGGACTGAACACCCATATCTTTCTTTCAGAAGGAAGTTTCTTTTAAATTTAAGAGAGGAGACTCTAGGAACTTAAAATAAGAATATGCTTCTTTACTTGTACTCTTGAGAAAAATGGCCTGAAAAAGGGCAAATTAAGAAAGTTGTAGAATGGTTATTTTGTTTGATAATATCCTAAGCATATATAGGTTCCAAATGATCTGCTTAGATAAGCTATCTATAGCTTTTATATCTATATTTTTGGTTAAACTTTTATAAATAAGTGATTTATTTTGGAAAAGTTATCTTTCATAAGAAAAGCCTTATCTGTTATATATAACTATCAATGATAGTAGTGATAGTTTCTTGAGGTTAAAAAGAAAGTTTGGTATAATGAGCCTTTATTAAGTCTTATACTTATAAAGGTAGAGATTTACCTAATATAATTGAAATAATTTAAGTTTGATTTAATGCTTATAGACTATATGGTTATTATGCTTTTAGGATATAATATTTTTTATTTAATTTAATAGTTTAATATCAATCATTAACTCTAGATACTTTCCTTTTATTTTACTAATTTAATCAACAACTGCTAAATTTATAGGTAATTAGGAGTATCAAATTAACTAGTGTAAACAATTAATTCAGATACAAATTATTCAGCAAAGGCATCTAGCTTTTAAATGTAACAAGTATAATACCTTTATAAACTCCTAGAATCAACACTATTTCAACCATACTTTTCAAACATTTCCTTTAACTTCCACTAACAAACGCTAGATACTAAATCAAACCTACTCAGATCCTCTTTATAACTGCAAGTCAGATCATTCTAAGCGAGGAGAATAGCTGTGATAGAGTAAATTACTATACAAAAGATTTACCAACTAAACTCTAAAGTCTCTTCCTCAATAATAACAAATAACTCAAAGAAGCTACTATCTAATCAGTTCTTAAACGACCAGGATTAATTTCAATCTTAAAGAATTGTAGATAAATAAGAACACAATAGTCTTAAAAAGAAGTTAAATCCTTATCTAACTAACTAAATTGCTTTATAAAGGATAATATATTTAAACAACAATAAACACCTTAAACCACTCTAGTTCAAACCAAAACTACTTTATGGTCAAAAGCACCAACACAAATTTCCAACAAGGCAAATCAACAATAGCCAAGCCAATTAAAAGTAAAAACTTTTCAAAACAAAGTAACGTTTCATAGATCTGAAGCTTGACTAATTAAAATCATTTACCAATCATTTTAAGGCAGAGGATACGGTAGTATTTTACAGTGCTAGGAAGGTGAAGATAGAGCAAATAATTAAGTAGAAGAAAACTTAATTAAAAGCTAGAAATTTAAATTTGGGAATGCTAAGATTAAAAGAAAACTTTCTAGTTCATTAACATGATAAGAGAAGATAAATACATTCAATATGAAAGCTTTCTATCTCCATATGTATTTGAGGAGATAAAAAGTGGTGAGTATATAATTTAAAAGTTACAAAGTTAGTATTCTGAGAGTGGTGTAATATAAAATTAATTTTAAGCAGTTCAGTCTTAGAAAGGTTGTGGATTAAGAAAAAAAATGTACTTTAGAATATCAATTAGGAAAATAGAAACTTAAAAGAGAGCAAATTAACGCTAGCAGAAGGGTTATAATACTTAGAGCAAGCTGAAGAAGAGAAAAAATTCAGAATATGATAAAAGCAAAGAAGCTTCTGAAAAAAATGAGGAAAGAGAGAAATCTGAAGATTTTGAAAATATCGAAGGGAAAAAACTGAAATTATTGAATTTAATGAAAGTAGAAATAAACTAAAGATACTAAAAATACTGAAAATATTGAAAATAAGTAAGAACTGAAGAACCGGAAAATAGTGCAGGCAGGGAAAATAACGAAGATATTTAAAATAATTCAGACAGGGAAAAAACTGAAGATACTAAAAATACTGAAAATATTGAAAATAAGTAAGAACTGAAGAACCGGAAAATAATAAAGGCAGAGAAAAAAGCAAAGATGCTTAAAATAATTAAGGCAGGAAAAGAACGAAGAAATAGAAAATAATGAAGATAGGGGAAAATCTGAAGAAAATGAAAATAATGTAAGTATTTAAGCTCAAGACTAGAATTAATTGCAATTCATCGAAGAAAAAAATAGTTAAGATGAAGTTTATAAAAGATGAGTTATAAGCTTCAATCAGTGAAAAACCTTGTACAAACAAAATAAATACCCAAGGCTTATTTAACACAAATGGATTTCTAATTTATATGAAGATAAAGAAACAGACATAAGATATTCAATCTTCTTTTAGAACTTAAAAGAAAAAGATCATTATAGATAGAAGTGAGCTGATCAACAAATTCCTCTGCAACGTAGAATTTTCAGATTAGCAGATAGATTTTATGAAATACAACAGTCACATTATTTATGAGAATTCTCACAAGATAAACGACAAAAACCTGAAGCTTCTAGTCTATTATCAGAAACATTTGTATAAGATCAATCAACAAAAAATTTGGATAGTAACACTGTATGAATAAGATCTTATGCTGTATTTATAAAGAGCTTACGAGGGTAGTGGACAAAGTTAGAAGAAAATTTACGGCTACGCAGTAAGAATGTTAGAGTATACAAAAATATTCGTATAAAGTAAGGCCTCTACTACGGTCCATGTGCTGATATTTTTAACAAGTTATGCTAATTTATTATTTACACATCTTAAATTAAATTAAGATGTAGCATTTTTAAAATTGGTGCTAGCATATTAAAGTCAACTAATTAGTCTCTTTAATTCTAAGTATAATTAAGTAGTCAAATATAGCTTAAATTAATAAATTGAAGTTTCAAGTCTAATTTAAATAAGAAGATAGTAGTACTAATAATTAATTATTAAGATATAAAGTTTAAGTAATTAAGTACTTACTCTGATAATCTATATTTAATTTAAGTTCTCTATAATATTTAATATTAAGATGCTAAGGATAGGTTTAAATAGACCATATCATTTAACTATAAAATTAATTAAAATTAATATAAATCTAAATGCTTTAATAATCCAAGTCTCTTCTAGTGTTGCTACTTGAGAGAGTAACTTTTAGAATTACTTTCTCACTCATATGCCTTAGTAGGGTTAAGGACGGCTTTTAGATATTTCACTTCTGATTAGTGATTCCAATTTTTTTCATTTCCAAGACCTTTCAGCATAGCTTTGTATTTTTTTTAATTCTAATGCTCTAATATAAACTAGAGAATGTCTTCATTTTCTACTTGGAGTATTATCAAGATTTAAGACCAATGAAAAGTGCTTTTCCGTGCTTACGCTTCACAGAAAAATTACAACTATTCCTAGCTTTATATTTTTGCTACTACTGAAAATTAACTCGTTTTTCGTCTTCTTTAGAGCTAGACTGAATAATAATTATCACTTCTAACATTGGATTTTAATACAACAGTCTTCAATCCCTATATTATAATTGCATTCATCAACTTAATTAACAGCTGACTGATCTCTCAAATCTTTCCTTCATTAGATTGCCTTTTCAATCCCAATGCTCTTTTCTTTACCTAGAAATGCTTTAGCTTTTTAGCCTAAAATTGAGTCTTTAACTCTTTAATGTATTTTATAACTAAATTTTCTGAATATTTTCCATTTTATTTGGCTTTAAAATTTTAAGATTAGCTAAAATTAAAAAAGTGATTAAGCTAGATTACATCTAAAGCATTTAGTTAAAGTTAAAAGATAATTAAAGTGATTTAGTTAATATAGTTAATATCAAAAATAATGTTAAATTAAAGGAAAAGTTTAGCTCTTTATAAATAATAAGGCACTCTAGTTTTAATGTTGTAAGTTTGTTTTTGGTATTCTAAGGTTATAAGTGTAGCTTAATTGTATTTTAAGTATTAGTTATGTGAACTATAAATAATTAAGTTTTAAGTTGTAGATTCTATTATTAAATCTTATATCCAAAATAAAGACTCTATTTAAATACTTGAGGTAAATAAATTTACCATAGTTTGCTATATTAGTGATTATATCTATATTTCTTTTATTCATTTATTCTAGCTGTGTATCAAGCTAGTAGTTTGCTTGTATTATTTTAAAATATTTTGTATCTTTCTACTATTTTAAGATAATTTTCAGCTAATGTAGTTAATTCTTTTAGTGGAAATATTGCTTAATAATAAAAATAAATAGAATGCTAATAAATATATAGTAATAGTATAAGATACCTATGATTAAGATTAACTTAAGAAAGGAATAATTAATTTATTAGTTACTTTTAAAATACTAAGCTTCTTAATATTAGTTATATAGCCTTAGTTTAATTACTTATATAAGCTTACTAATGCTATTATTTTTAACTTTCTATTATCATTTCCTTTATTTAGTTTATAATACTTTATTATTTTACCTATACACCCTTATAATTCAAACCATTCATATCTATATATTAGTTAGTGCTTCTTAGTAATATACTTTATATTTTAAACAATGCTAAGGGTAATCATTTAAATATACTTAACTTCAACACTTCTATTATGTCATTTTTTTTAATTCTCTATCTCTCTGCAAAATTCAAACGCTAGTTTTATAATCTCCTAATTTAGCTTAAGATAGCTTCAATAGTTTGTCAAATCGATGTTAAAAATCCCTCAGGTCCTTTCTATAATACATGCTAACAAAATTTTATTAGAAGAAATAAAAATTGGCTTTCTAGGTTTATTTTTAGATGCTTTTATTTGAGTCTTATTTCCTAAATTTTTTCTTATTCTATACATTAAAGATCTTCCTCTAAATTCTATTTTTTTACTTTCCATTTATTGAATTTAAGACTGTAGCTCATTCTAAGTTCTAAAATTATCTTGCTTCGCTATTTTTGGCACTTTTGTAATTATTTAATGAGGCATTTCTTTTGTTTTGCGAAGATTTTTCTGAATTCTCAAATTAAGAATTCAAACTGATTATAATATTTCCTATTTGCTTATTTTCTTAGATTTTACTTTTAGCAGGTATTTTATAGTGTTTTGCTCTTATTCTGCTCAATTAATCCTTTTTCTTTTTCAAATAAAAATAATTTCCAATATCTTCAGTAAGCCTTAAAGCCTTAAGATTTTATTTTGATGTCTATAAATTTCTTTTTGATTTATGACTTAAAATTTCTTATTTGCAAATTATAATTCTTATTCTTATTTACTTGCTAAGTCTCAAATCCTTATTTTGGAATATTTTTTCAGTCACTTTAGATGGAGTTAAGATTTTAGTGAAGTTTAGAAGGTATTAAAGTCTTCTGCTATTATTATTCTCCTTTTTCTTAAAATTATACTAATTCCCTTTATCTAAACTTGAGTCTTATTATTATTATTTTAATCCACTTATTATTTTTAAATAAGATGATACTATCATTTTTCTCTAAGGCTTTATAGCTATAAGATTAAAATTTAAATATTATTAAAAGATAATCAAGCAAACTAATGTTCTTATTCTAAATAATTCAATGAATGTTAAAGGTATTAGATAAATCAAGTTCACTTTAAGGCTTAAATCATTATTTCAAATCTATAACTTGTTCCTAAACTCTTCCTTTTTCCACTTCTATTCCCTTTTAGTTATTTTTGCTTTTTGGAGTTCTTGATGTTCCAGTCTATGGAGAATTGACTTCTATAAAATCCTTGAATTTAAATTACAACTTTCAGCTAATCTCTTTAATTAACTTCAATGCTTTTAAACATCTTATTTGGAATCTTCTTTTCTGCTTAAAAATTATCTCGTTAAATTAAGTCCTAGTATTTTTAAAAATAGTTATCTCAGCATGATACCATTTAAGAATTTTCAGTGTAGCTTGAAATTTACACCATTAGTTTTATTTAAATTAGGTTATAATTATACATATTAATGATATTAAAGTATTCTCATCCTAGTCTTCATTTGTTACTTCTAATGTTTATATTATTCTATTAAGAATTAAATCTCTTCCTCAATCTTACAAGCTAACTGTTCACTACTTGCTTATGATTAGTATCATAAAAATAGAAGGTTTAGGTGATTCTATAACTAATCTATAATAAGATTTAGTCTCTACAGCTAATACAATCGCTTAGTAATTTTTATTAAGTTGATAATGATTTACTTGCTTCAATAAACTAAGGATTAGCTTTTTTTCCTCTTTTAATTAATTTAATTAAAAAATTAATAAAATGTAAGTGTTTATTTATTAAAATAGAGCCAAGAAAAGAGTTCATAGTACCCTTCATTACAGTGAAGTCTTAAATTATTAAAAATTAATAAAGTAATTTAAGCTTTTTAAGTAAGCAAACATAGATAGTCGAAAGCTCTATTTATAAAAGAATTTTAACCTGAATATTTACCTATACAACTAAACATTCCTATAGAAATATCTCATTGGAGATTAGATGAGAAGTAAAATTTATAAAAACGGAACTGTATAAAAAGAGCAATAATATGAAAGACAATCTATATTGCACGAGGTATAAATAATAAAAGAGTAAGTATTTGTAAATTTAGAAAAGAAAGAAGCAAAAAGCTAATTTAAATCTTAATTGGTAAGATAATAAGACTAATAGTTCATCAATTGAAGAAAGCTTTAATAAAGAAAGTAAAATTTATAATAAATCAGAGGAAGCTGAATTATTAAAGAAATTTAAGAAAATAAGCTAATACCTATAGGTACTAAATTTGATAGTAGCCTGTTTATATAAATTAGTCTTTAGTGATCCGTAAATATTAATATCCTAATATCTATTCTTAGATATTATATTTCTCAGCTGATGGAATTTTTTAATGCAAGAATTATAAAGTTAAGAAAAAGAAGAGCTATGAAAATGTACAAATTTAATTGAGAAACACTTAAGAAATAAAAAAATATGCAATTAATTTTGTTAGAATAAATAAAGGTAAACAAATAAATTAATATTTAGGTTTGAAAAAACTCTAAAGGTTAAATAAGCCAAAACACGCACTTAAAATTATCATAACTTCTTCATAAATCGCAACTAGAGAATTAATTCTTGTTCTTTTATGCTTTATGCGAATTTCTACAGTGGTATAACGAATGTAAGTTCTACTCATTTGAAACTTGTATTCCTTGAATTTATGGTTATTCAACCTTTTTTCCAGTCCTCCTTCATAATTATGTTTATATTCAGCATGCATTATATTTCTTTTTTTCTTTTAGCGCTGATATCTAGTAGAAAAATTAGACAAATAACTTGATCAATAGATTTATGCCTTCTTTTAATTTGATAGCAACTTAATTTCTTTCTAAATTATTCTTTTCATTATTATTTTTCCTCTCATGTAATCTTTTGTTTTATTGTATTTATATTTCCTAAAATTTATTTATGCAATAGCTATTTCATACAATTTTTCAGCTTTTGAAGGTAATTTTAATCAGAATGTCAATCTCAATTTGCAGCTTTAACTTAAATATTTTTACTTAGTTATAAATTTTCTAGGTGTAATTTATTTTGGTTGATTTAATGAAGTTCTTATCTTATTAGATTATAGATTTTAGATTTTCATTTAGCTTTTAATCATATTAATCTAGTTAGCTCTTTAATAATCTTTAACTAGCTTCAATTTTATTAACAGCAACACCTAGCATTATTAAAAATGAGATCCTTAATTTGATATAGTAAAATAGCTTATAAATAGAATTAATTGTTAGTCTTAGTTAAAGAGATGTAAAGTAAGTTAAAGCTAAAGGCTTAATATTAACAGAGATAATAAAGTTAGTATAAATAAGTATTTTTGAAAGGTTTAATCCATAGCTATTATATAAGGTAGCCTGCTTTTAGTTGCTAGAGACTTAATTTTAGTTTGAAATAGATTGATTAAAATAATTAGAAACTTAATTTTAGTTGATTTATTTTATAATGCTAATTGATGTGAGTATCTGAGTAGTAGAAATGAGATAATACAATCTAATACAATTTAAATAAAGATTAGTGGTAATCAAAAAAAAATGGAATAATCTATTCGCCTTTCCAAAAACCAAATTAAGAACGCAAAAAGGAAAGCTGCGAAACTAATGCAGAAACAATAACAAGAGGAAGATAAATCAAGTTCCTCATCTGAAGGAAAAGTTATAATTGGAACAATAGAGACGAATCCAGTAAAAGTACAAAAATAATCAGAAATCTAAATATAAATTGACTAAATGAAAACAATAATACAAAATTATTAGGAAACAATTTACAATCAAGGGGAAAAAATAAGAGAACTAATGAATACTATCGAAGATTAAAACAACGAGCTACTAATAATAAGACGACAATTAATTTAAAATAATTTAGTCACGGAATAGTAACTATATGAATAATCTCAATCGAATTTTAAGCAAGAACAAAATATGATTATTGAAAAAGTTTCTACATAAACAAACATCCAAGAAAAATAGAATGACGAAAAGATTAATATAGAATTACTCCAAAGAATCGATTAACTTGAAAAAAAAGTATTTCTGAAGAGATTCAAGAAAAGACCAATCAAAAATTGCTATTATTGCAAATCAAAGTGACACCTATTACAAAATTGCGATCAGTGAAGATAAATTTAGATGAAAGAACAACAAAGAACTTTAAGAATGCTTAGCAGACTCTGAATCACCGAAACGGGAATTTACAAGAAGAAGATATTCGTTTAAAAGACAGAAGATTCTCAGTGGTTCCATCCACAAAAAAAAATGGCGTGGTATCCATCCACGCTAAAAAAATGGTAGCAAAAACCTGGTTGAAAATCCAGGGAACGCTAAACTTTAATTACTTTTAGTTTACTATATATATATATATATAAAGATTAGTGGTTAAAATAAGATATAATTTTAGCTTATGCTTGGCTTTTAATTAAGCATAATATATATAATTAATAATTTTTAAATTTTTTACGCTAAATTTGAGTTCTTAATTCATTTTCACTATCCGTTAATCTTTTTTTCACTTATCTTAGATTATATTCAACTTTTCTCTAAAATTACTCTTGCTTAGTTTCTATTTTCTTTGTTTAGTTAATTCATTATATAATAAGGTATGTTCATAATATCCCCAAATGAATATTTGCCAATTACTTTTTAATATGATAAAATTCTTTCAATGTATCCTTTTCTTCCTTTTTTCTAATATTTCTTTAATGTAATTTTTTACTATAAAGTCTATTTATTACCTCAGTTTTACTTATTGATTACGTATTCAGTATTAATTTTTGTAACTGCCTTATATTATGTGTATTAGTTCAAAGTTTGGTAGATATATTAGTTCTAACCTGCTATTGAATGTTGTACAATTAAGATTTACATCTTTCTCTTTCTTTCATATATTATTGGTATGTACTTATGATATGAGTTTCATCTTCTACTCCAGTATATTAGAATTTACAAATTATGATGTGGTATAAAGGATAATTGGTGATTAGGAATAATTTGATATAGAATAATAGTAGAGTAATAAAATAGATTGTAAGTAAATATAAATCTGATAGATTAGTATTAAATAGCTAATCTAATAGTTATATTATCTGATACTACTAACATATTATGTTAAGTTTATTCTTTCTATTAATTCAGAATATAGTAATAGAAGATATTTAAATATGTTTTCTTGAAAGCTTATAATTTTCTTAGTAACAAACAATTAATTTTAAGAAAGAGAGTATTAATAGTGGTAATAATATAATATAGATTAGTATAGAATAATAGAAAATAATTTATAAGGACATTGTATATGAATACCTTAATAATATCATAAATAATACTATCCTTTGTGGCAACTTTAATGCCTTCATTCCTAACTACGCTAATGATTAATCACAAATCAATAATAATACTTAAAGATTACTAGACTTTATAGAAGCAAATTAATTAATCATTTTAAATTATAATGAGTCCAACACATTTATTCATAGAGCCAATAATTAATGTGTAATTACTACTTCTTGGCAACTTGACATTTAAATTCTGCTGCTTTGACTATAAAGTTATCCAAGATTAGGGTTTGCATACTGATAATTTTCCATTAAGTATTACATTAAATTATAATTTAAAAAGAAGTGTATAAGATTAACAATAACAATTACTCTTTAAAATTTCTAAACTATAGGATTTGGAAACAAGAAACTATTATTAAAATCTATTTTTGGGATAATTTTATCAATTCTAGTAACTTTATTAAAACGATGTTGAAAATTAGTACTAATTCATCTACGATCTTATTAGTTATAATGCTGAGATTGCGCTTGGATCTTAAAATCAAAGGAAAAACTATTATCAATTGCCAAGTTACTTAGCTACGCTATTTGTTCAAGCAAAAAAGGATAATATTGCATATTAGAACACATTAACTTTGTATGTACGTCATAGATAAGAAGTTACCAAACTTTACTAGCTTAAAATTTAATCTTATAAGAGTTATCTTCACAAATTTTGGAAATTAAAAAAATTAAAAGCTAAGGAAAAACACAAAGATCTTAACAAAAATGCTTAAATAATGTTTAAGCAAGCTAAAAATCTAATAAACCCTAAAATTCGTAATTAGATGAATTTTAACTTTAACTAACAACAGCAATTAATTGAAAATTGGGAAACTAACGTTTTTGATAAACATTCGAAAATAAGTAAGATAGAATTTGACTTCTCAAATAGAAAAATAGAGGGAACATTTAGAAATAAGTCTTTTATATTAAATTAGAAATTAAGTCATTTATAAAATATGCCTCTTTTTACGTTATTTGAAATTAAAAAAATTATATCTTAGCTTGCAAATAATAAAGCTACAGGTAATGATGGTCTAAAAGCTGAACTTATTAAATATGGAGGTTAAGATTTGCATCAAATTATTACAAGTTTCATTAATAACATGCTTAGAACATTTTAAATACCTAATTAAATGAAAAAATAAACATTCTTCCGATTTTAAAAAAAGGAAGCAAAAGTAATTGATGTAATTGACGACCTATAGCTTTATTGAACTGTCTACTTAAAATTTATGATAAAGCACTAACATAACGACTTTAAAATTATATTTATAAGCGAAACACTTTACATCCAGCCTAATTTGGATTTATTCGTGAATGCTCCACTACTTAGCAAATTTGAACTATTTAGTAAATTATAGACTTGCATCGTAGATGATCTCATAAAAAGTAATTAATTGCTACTTTAATAGATGTAGAAAAAATGTTTGATAGCATATCTAGGAAATTACTTTTTGATTATCTTATAAGACTTAGGTTACCTTTGGGCCTAATATGGCACTAGAATCTTTTTATGATAATGTTGATGCTAAGTTTATAATTGATTTATATCTTACAAGAACAATTAAATATAACAATGGATTACTATAAGGAAGTAGTCATGTACCTGTACTTGCAATTTTATACTATGATATTGTTATAAGATATTTAGAAGATAATCAGAAGAAGTTAGGATTTCAAATATTATCTAAAACTTTCGTAGTACGAGCCTTTGCTGACGAATTAATCCAAATATCCTCTTCCTAGAAAAATGCCTAAAAATTATTACAAGCTACATCTACAGTTTTTGATTGAGTAAAACTTACAATTAATGTAGATAAATGTGAAGTAATAGAATTCTTGAAAAAAATCAATGAAAAGAAAGCTAACCTTCTATTACTCTAAAGTTCAATGGAATTCAAATTGTTTAAAAGATGAAGTTAACTATTTAGGATATTAGTTAGGAATAAAATAAAATTACATTGTACAGCAGTAACTACTAAATACAGATAGCTATTTAAAAAGTTACTGCAATACTTTCTAAATATGGATTAGAATCCCCTCTCAGCTTCAAAACTCTTTGTAGAACTTTTATTTTGCCTAAAGTTGAATATGGAAGTGATATTACTCGTGATTTACTATTTCTGGAATTAAAGGAATAAAAATCAAGATAGCAAAATCGTAAAGGTTATTTCAAGATAGGCCTTTAGATCTTAAGAATTCACATTCAATGATTCATGCTTTATTGATCTAAACTGGCTTCCTTTTACACATAAGGTAACTCAAAAGTTAATGCACTTTTATTAAAAATTAATATAATACAGCAAAGAAAATACTAACTCAGACACTGCTTTTTTATTAGAAAAATGCACTAAATTTAATTTATCATACTAGAAACATATAAAGAAATATATAGATTTGTATAATTTTGACATGTGACATGTTTAGAATAATATGGATTTTTATAAACTCACGGAATAAAAAATAAAACATAAATTCTTAATGGAATGTCTCTCTAGAAATACACTTATGCCAATAGTTAAAGAATTATAGAATAAATAGAAAATAATTAAAGTGTATTTCCTGAAATTACTTACACTAAATATAATAAACACTATATTAGAGAGACTATTTCCATTATAAACTAAGAAATTTTTCTTATAATTTTCAATAAGAACTCAGTGATCGTTACATTAACATTAGATATAGCATTATTTGCTTATGTGGCTAAGACTTTGATGAAACTGATCATATTTTTTATTGCTAATAATATGCAGATATTATTGAGGAATTCAAAAGTCATAAAGCTCTTAAAGAAAAAGACAAAAAGAAACTAATTCTTTATGACTAAAACTATATAAGCAAACATCTTTCAAATAATCAAATTTCTAAAATAGACAAATTAATCAAAAATTTTAATTCAAAATTACTAAAAAAGCGTATTGAAATGTTTAAATTACAAGATGAGTTGTTAGAAGAGTTCATAGAAGAAAAAAAAGAAAAATTTCATTAAGAAAATAAATAAAAATATATGATAGTGAAAGAACAAGAAGAAGCTTGATTGACATTTACAAATTTTTATCTTTCAATATATTTGTAATATTTATAGTCTAAGCGATATCTATTGCAACTATGTCTCAATATTCTTAAATATTAAAACTATAATATTTTAATTAATTAATTAATTAATTGGAAATCATGCAGCTTAGATCATTAAAAGCTGTAATAGATGTATCTTTTTGTGCTTAAAATCGAAATCTTGGAGAATTAACTGGATTTTCTTAAACTACAATACTATATGTGATAACTTATGTTAATGTTCAGAGAAAATTGCTCCTAAACTAAGAATCAACATTGGATGGATGAATATGTCAATTAGCAAAGAGGAATAACTATATATTTGAAACATATCAAGGAAGGTAATGGAGGCACTACAGTTCAATGACGAAATAATAATACAAGATAACTGAAAAGGAATAGATGGAAAAATAATGTCAAAAAAGCGATAAATTTCAATAATGATGTAAATTCCATTACATGAATGTAGAATATGATCACCTGCATAAAATTAGAAGTGAATTAATGGAACAATTCCTACAAGGAATCCCAAACTACCTAAGATTCAACAAACACAGAAAACAGGAAATATGATACTTATTTAGACTACGGACCAAATGTAATGGAGCAGCATAAGCAATGAAAGAACGAAATCTAATAGAGAGTGAAGCATTTTAATTCTGCAATTATAGAAAGGAAGATGAGATCCCTATAATAGAAGATTGCAGATAATACAAAGAAGAAAGAGAATAGTTAATAGAAAATATCGAGAACATAAATATCAATAATAAATAATAAAAATAAACTTTCTTAAACTTCAGGCTTGAAGAAATAGTGTGAGAAAATTACAAATTCGAAAATCTGATACGAACTCTACAAGTAATCAAAAGAAAAGAAATAGATTATCACATTAAAAATTTTCTGGAAGTTATATAAGAGAAAAGAAAATGGGGTTATATTTAAAAAATTCTGCCTTATTAGAAAAAAAATGGTAAAGACTATAGAGCAGGATTCAACGAGCATATTTGAATTTATAATAATTTATCAAGAGGACAAAAATAAAAATATGATTTAGTAGATTTATAGCAATTCTAAGAAAATGTAGAAAGGAACTTGCGATGCCCTCAGAAAAGACTAACAGATAGCTTAACTATCTAAAGACAAATGAAAGAGTTGGAAAAGTAATAAATAGAAATAGAAATCTACTGTTTTAAAAAGACTTAATGATGGAGATTGACTCTAACTATTCAGATCAGGATATAATGAATCTATTGGAAGAAAATTTAGAATAAATGGAAGAAAATTTAGAAGATTCTGGTCTGATAAGATAATTTCCAAGAATACTCTTACTTTTGATTTTCTCTTAATTTGTGGTCAAAATATCAATGGTGAAACCACGTAAATTAATTGATTGGTTAATTCATTCATAAACTCTTTCTTCAGCATTTATAGTTTTTTTTGATTTTTTTGATTTTTTTGATTTTTTTGATTTTTTTGATTTTTTTGATTTTTTTGATTTTTTGATTTTTAGATCTTAATCGGTTGTTCATTTCTACACTCGGTTTTTTATAGATTACTTTTAAACTTTGATTTTTTTTTTAAGTTTCATTTATAACTTTCTTATGTTGCCAATTTATATGCCTTTATCCTCTAAAACAGATTTATTTTTTATTTAGTTTACTTCTTTTTCTTTTAAGATTTTTGATAATTTATTTTTTAATCATCATTTTTTCTGTTTTTTTCTCTATTATAGCCATTTTAGTTTATAATTTTTGCTTATTTTCTATTTTTTTGTGTTCTTATATTAATTTCTATCTGATTTGTTTACATGCTTTAAGTGTTGTTAGTTTGATCTTATGAAGTGCTTCAAAAAAGGATTTAATTTTGTTTAATGTGAGTAAAGTTTTATTGTTATTTATTTAAATTAAAAAAAAAAAATTGGATTATAGAGCACGTAACACACTCGTTGGCGCGCAGCTCTTTAAATTAATTTTATTTAATGTCGAAAAAAAATTTTATGTCTATCTGTCCTTGTTTTCTTTCCTGCAGTACCTGTAAATTTTCCTTCCAAAGCATAGGACGCAATATGCGATTACGGGTACTTTTCCCCGACCTGTAATGAAGAAAGTTTCCTCCTTGCATTCAGAGTTCTTCAGCTTGTTACATCGGCTTTCTCTTGTTATTGATTTCTCTTTCTCCGATTTATCCTCCGTCCGCGCTTATTTTTTATTTGCCTTGCTGGGCCTCCAAACAACATTCGAAGGAAAGGGCTTTCCACCCTATTTAAATTTTAATAGTTAATAATTTTATTTTATTTAGTAAGTTATTAGTCTTTATAAATTCTTAATGTAAGTTAAGCATGAATTAAACTATCTGTTTATATTTGTACTTTTTTTTCATTTGTAATTTCTTCGATTTATTGTGGTATTTTATTATTTTTTATATTTTAAGCTTATTCTATAATATTAAAGTTTTGAATATTTGAGAAGCATTTCATGTTGTTTTTGATAGTTAATTGGGAAGTTATTGTTAAGTTTAATAAGAATATTTTTTTTAAAGATGACGTGGTTATAAGTATAGTATTTTCATACTTATTCTTATAATATATGAATTTTATAAAAGAGGTTTTTGATTTTATCCAACATTTGTTGTTTAATATATATATTTATTTTAAACATTTCTCATCGAATATATATTCAAATATATTTCATAGAGCAATTGATTTATAATATGTTTTTGTTGATAGTTATAATTTGTTAAATTTTCATAATCATCTTTATATTAAAAAAATTGGATGTCGGCAGTTGTCTGGAGAACCATTGACTAGTTGCTACATTGCATACTACATTGCAAGTAATCTCTCACAATATATTACCACCAAAGTAAAAGGTGGACAAGTTAGGAAGAGATATTGCTAACTTTCTTAAGAATTCTCGTTAGCAGTATTAACATTTACATGAAGGGCCTACTGATGACTTAATAACTATTCTTTTTCAAAAAGACAAGTGCATTTAAGTTAAGAGTCGAGATTCATCTTAAATAAGAATATTTCTGATTTATTGAAGGTAACGTATCTCATTATGATAATAAAATTATAACAAGAAACACGTAAACATTTTTCTTAATATGAAATATTAATTATAAAAGTGCTGCGCGTAAAAGAAGTGCTTCGCACTCTATAATATTTTTATTTATCTTTATTTTTTTATCGCTTTGTACTAAAGTCATTAAAATATTATCATTATGTATACCAAGTTTAATTTTTTATGATATCATTTTTTTTTCTTAATTATAATATTTTCAGAGATTCTTATATTATTTCTTGAATGGTATTTTTAATTGTTTATATTTTAAGATTTTATAAATTCATATAATTATTTTTAATTTTTTTTAATTCAAAATACTAAAATATTTCAAATAAATTTTAAGTGTATATCTTCTATTTAAATTTTTATTTTATTTATTTATGTTAAGTCTTTTTTTTAAATAATAAAAATAATTTATCAATTTTTATTCCAATATAATTAGTTTCTATATACTAAATTTTTTTTTAATCTTTATAAATGGATAGCAATCAGTGTCCAAAATGTTAAAAACAATTTGACTAAGACAAGCGAGTATATAAAGTTTTGCCATGTGGATGTAGTTCATGTTTGAAGTGTCTTAAAAATGTTTTTTAATTTTATAAAGAAATTAAATGTGTCTAACATAACTAAGTTTTTAACATCAATCCTGACTAGTTACATGGACATGTAGTTAAAGAGCCAGATCAATAAAATATGCCAATTCAGTAAAATGAATTAATTGATTAAGTGCAAATCATTTAGTAGTTCAAGTGGTTATAAGATTAATACGCTTAGAAATAAAATTACTAATTTATGGTGAAAGAAGTTATTTCAAAAAGTTCAGAGTTTATGAAGCATATCTAGAAATTGTCAGTTCAGTCAATATTTAAATCTTTAATAGACTAGTTTTCTATTACCAACAGTAAATTAGAGAATTTAATATAGCGTTTATCTTAACTTAAAGATGCAAATGAAGTTTAATAATTTTAAGCTTAAAGAATGGAGTAGTAATAATATTAAAGATAAAATAATCAAGTCTAAGAATAATTCCAGTAAATTCTGAATGAAATAGCTGAGTTAAAAAGACATTAGAGAAAGCAAATGAATATTTAAACATTAAGAAACAATATTTAATCATGTTAGTTTAATATGTTCAGTTATGTAAAAGAGAATGCAAAAGGAAAATACTTAACTTTGAAGAAGGCAGAGTAGTTAGTTGAAAAGTTTTTCAAATAATTCAAAGTAGTAAGGGATCTTAGTCAAGTAGCAATGCATATAGATCACTAAAAAGGTTAGACAAATGTTTAAATGAAGGAACAAAAGTTGAATTAAGAATCTTAAAATATTCAGGATCAAAATTAAGATCAAATAATAGATTAATAATAAAGATAAGATCCAGTTACATTTAAAGATGCTTTAGTAAAGTTAGATCTATCATAAAAGGAGAGATAAATAGTATAAACCAGAGAGTTAGTCTAAGCAATAGAGTAAAGATTAGTGAATCTTTAAAATAATTTTAAATTTGAAAGTCAAGTAAAGTAAGTATGTTAAGAATAATAAAACTTAATCAAGTATGCAATATAAGATTTCTCAAATCTAACTTTCGAAAATTTAAATAAGTTTTTAATTCAGATAAAGGAAGAAAATTTCAATATATTAACTTTGAAAAACAATCCATTAAACAAGCCAGGGTTAATTACTTAAGGTCAAATCTTGTTAAAGTTATAATAAATAACTGACTAAGAAATTCAAAATAAGTTAAATTAAATTAAATTAAATTAAATTATGCAGATATGTAAATCTCAATAGGGAGTATCGTAAGTAGCCTCTAACACTCTAACAATGTTAAACTACATGAACTTCGCGTTCACCAATTAAAACTTCTAAAACTTTGACCTATCTAACTCTGATTTATCGGACACGACTTTTACCAACTGTAATTTCAATAACTCTAATCTCTCATTAGCTAACTTTTGTAACACTAAATTCATCAATTGCGACTTCTCTAACGCTAACCTGTCTTAAATAATCACTGAATACCCACACATATACACTGGACACTCCTCATCAGTCACATCTGTGGCTATATCCAGTGATTCAGAGTTCATCGTATCGGGAAGTGATGATAAGACGGTGAGACTATGGGACATCAAGACAGGTAGCTGTAAGACCATGAGTGGTCACACTAGTTTAGTATATATTGTGGTTATATCCAGTGATTCAGAGTTCATCATATCTGGAAGTGATGATAAGACGGTGAGACTATGGGACGTCAAGACAGGTACCTGTAAGACCATGAGTGGTCACTCAGGTTATGTATCATATGTGGCTATATCCAGTGATTCAGAGTTCATCATATCTGGAAGTTATGATAATACGGTGAGACTATGGAACTTTCAGACATAATAATGTATAAAGGTCTTATCGGGACATACTAATGCTGTGTTATTGTTAATTTTTTCAATGGACAATAAGTTTATCTTATCTGGATCAGCTGATTTAACAATAAGAATATGAAGTATCAATAATGGATAATGTATATGTGTTTTAAATAATTATGACTATGCAGGAAGTTTATCTCTCTCTAAAGACAACAATTGGTTGGTATCGAGTACAGGACATTGAAATTGGGGAAGTTCAACAAAAGATTATGTCATTCGAAGATGGAATATGGGAAGGATATTGAATGGAGTACAGACTAATAACTAGTAACAGGTAAGTTCAAATTTTCCATATAATTATTTAGTAAAATGACTGGAAAAAAGTATATTCTGACTATGGATTAAGATTTTAGAATTGCACACTTGCTAACGTAACAATGAGTGGGGAGGACAGACAGAAATATATAAAGTGATCTATTATGGAGTTAAATTATTTAATTTTTATATTTAAAGAATTTAATTTTTTTAAAGTTTTTCATTCTAAATAGGTATATTCTTTTCGTTATAAAAGTCAAAGAGAAAAATTTTTTAAATTTATGATTTTTTCTAAGTCTTTTTTTGCTCAGCTTTTTACACTACAAGACTTTTTTCAGACAGAATAAACTTAAAATATTTTGAAGAAAGTAGAAAAAATTTTGGGTTTAAAAAAATTTGATAGATAGATAAAAGCATCGGAAAAATTTACATCAAACATCCAAAAAAAAAGCTTTAAAAACTAATTTATGTTAATTATAGCTTTCGAAAACAAAGAAAAAAAACTTTTAAAAAGTAAAACAGAAAATAGAAATATTTAATAAATAAAAAAAAAAAATTACAAAGTTCTTTAAAGGGAAATGTAATAAAAAAAAAGGACGAATCTCATGATTTTCTGTATTAAGATAGACTAAGAAATCTTTAAATTTAGATTTACAGATACCTTTCAATACAAAGATAGACTTTTTTTCAATTTAGTGGAGAAAATGCTTTTTCGTAAGATTCTACTACAGTCATTCAAAAGCAAAGGAGAGTTTAAAAGCATGATATTAAAATAAGTCAGCAGATTTTTATTTAAAGGAAAAAACTATGCTAGATAAATTTGCTTTGGAAGTGGAACTTAATACTAAAACAGAAGAAAGATTTAGAAAGTTAAATAATACTAAAATAAAAGTTTAAATATTGAAGTATAATTAATCTAAGGAATAAATAGAATAAGCCAGACAATTATATCAATAAGATTTTAAGATATCTTTAACTTTTATAAGATATAAGCTTAATTTAGAAAGCTTAATAATTATTACATTCAATAAAACTAAACTGATTATTTTCTTTATAAGATAATATATAAAAGCTATATATTTAATTAGTTCTCTATCATTTCAATAATTAATATAAGTTATGTCTATCTAATTTTTGTATCCAAACTTGTTAAACTTTATTTTTCGCCTAATTTATTTAGATTTGATTACCCCTTAAACAATAATTTACCTACTTTTAATTAATATATTTAAATCCTTAATAACTTATGTTCAAATTAGGAAGATTATGTTATAAAATTGTTATTACTCTATCTTAAATACCAAGTAACCATTCTTATTTCAAATCTAAATACTAAAAATTAACTGTAAACCTTCATTTTGTTCCAAGTAGGATAAATCTATAAACTTTCTTTCGGATAATCAGGATTAATTTCTGCTCCCCTATACGCCTGATATAGTAATGTTTTTGGAACCGTCTAAATTGTTTCTTCCACTGAACATACAGCTTAGTATGAGAACATTTGTATTGTCTTAATGAATATTTCAGGAAAACTAAGAAATTTATAATTTTATTGACTGATAACCAGAATCTAGATAATAAGACTTCTTACACATTTAAAGCATTTATCACTGTTAATTATTGGAACTTTAAATTATCCTATATAAATTTTATATAGGATAAATATACTTTAATTAAGAACCTGCCAAATCAATTATCCTGAGAAATTCTTTATTTTCTTCATAAGAATTACGATTTTAATTTTATCCTAATTTGCTATGGGAACTTACCATATCATCATTTCTCATCAAGATGTTTTTAATTCAAAGGAGCTTTCAGACTTATTTTAAGATCATAGAGCACTGTTGAAAAGTCTAATTTTAAACAAAAGGACAAATCTATAACGCTTTTTACTCCATAATTTATGAATTCAAAAGGATTATCTCCAGTGACCACTCCTCTTCTTACAAAAATATCAATATCATGAATACATTTTACTACATCAGAGCCTTTTCGTAATGCCAAAGGTCTCAATATTTTTCCTGATACACTGCCATTAGGATATCTTTACTCTCTAGTTAGACTCTTAAGAATTTTTAATTTAATTCAAGGATTATTCATAATATTTAGCTGGTTCAATTAACCTTCATGTGCTACTAAGTAATATATTACACTACTTTTAGACAACTTAAAATTTTAATTATGTAAATTCTACTCTCTTGCATCTTTTTCTAAGTTAAAATCGAATATCACAGAAGTAAGTATTAATTTGAATGTTATTTAGAAGACTAAATTTAAAAGGGAAGATTTATCTGCTAAGTATAAGGAAGCTAGGATTTAATAATCTGATGAGAACGTTTCTAAAGATAAATAAATTAACGTGATTCTACCTTTATTAGGTTCACCACGATTAATAAAAAAACCAAATTTTGTTGTTAAAATAGTCTAGAAATATTTCTGGCTTCGTCTGATCTCTTTGGTCACTTTTTTCTCAGTTTTTTAAATAAAAATTTATTACCTTTACTCTCAAAATTATTGTATTTCTTTCCGAAGGCTAAAGTTAAAAGGGATCAGAATAAAATCCAATTCTTGTGCCAGAATTCACAATCGAATTTATCTTTCTACTTAAAGATATAATTTGTCTCAGTCATGTCTTCAGGTTTTTCTAATTCCTAACCAGATAAACACATAGAGGCAGGATTACTCTGAGACTTGGACTTCAGCACCCTAGTTAGATTCTGGTACCGATCGAGAGAACCCTCAAATAAGTAAGGCTTATCACACAAGTGTACGTTGTTATTTATTATTATTTATTTATTATGATTGAACTTTTATCAAAAGTTCAGGGGTTATAATGGCCTGATTTGATATATGTGTATAGGAAAGTTTAGTAGTTGGTATTAAAGTATGTATTTTAGAGTGTATGATAGTAATAATGACTTGTATTTAGATATAGGTTAATGATAATTTGATTATAGTTTTGATTAGATAAATAGTAATCTGTACTTGTATAATTTAAATATAAGGATATATTAAAGATAGTTTTTTGACATTGTTGAATATGTTTTGGTATGTTATAAGCTGTATGTTAGTATCTGAATAATGATAATATTTGAATAATAGATTTTTAAAGATGTTTAGATAAAATTTGATTCTTTATTTATTTCAGCTTTAAAAAGAGCTAGTAAGGAAAATAATCTTTATTGTCAACTATATAGCTATAACTACATTACCATATCAACATCATATATACACTTAAACATACAAAAAAACTTATAAAAATACAACATTAATAAGTATAGATTAACCATATTAATAAGTAGTAACATATTTACTATAGATATTTAAACTACTTACATATAAAACTATATTTATTATCAATAATATTAATCATATCAATATTATTATTATCTCAGTTATCCCCTTTAACACTTCTATAACTCAACTTTTCTAAATCAATCCTCATTATTGAAACTCTTTTCTATTCATAAGCAAAAACATATCCATAGACACCTCTTATTTTCATCTCCGTTAAATATTCAACATCTTTAAAAATTTAACTTTATTGCCATTATTCTTTGTTTCTTTTATATATTTTTCTTGAATATTCATCTGTAGAATAATTTTTTATACCTCCGATTACGACAAAAGGTTCTAAAGAAACTATAGGATAAGCAACAGCTTCAGGAAGATTCAAATTTTACTTACTCCATCTATCATTCTATATGTTATACTTTCATATATCTTTTAAAGCTTATCCTTTCTAATTTCCACCTCCAATTGAATAAATGTTTTATTCATCTTTATCTACTATCAAAGTTTAGTCTGCTATTAAGAATGGAAATTAAGAGCATTTTTATCATTTACTTTAGTTTCCTATCTTTAACTTTTCTACTGATTTTAAACCTTGATTTATACTAGTAACTCCTCCAACCACATAAAGATAATTTTAAGCTTCTGCTAATCCAAAATCAAATCTTCCCTCATTTAGATCACTAAGTTTTGTATTATTACCTTCGAAATCGAACTATCAAGTTTCTTTTATTCCTTTATTTTAATTTTAGTTTTATCCTCCAATTAAATATAACTTATTTTAATATTCTATACTTTAACTAACTATTGGAATTATAATTTAAACTTAGACTTATCGTAATTTCTCAGTTTAAATGTTAAATAAACTTAATTTTTAAATAGCGTAATTAAAAAAGTGAATATAGTTAGATTGAATAAAATGTTGTTACTAGGTTAGTTTATGTTAATTAGCCTGTTTAGTGTTTAACTGTTGTTACTTTGTATTGTATTATAGTTAGTTTCTTATTTGTGTGATATAATTTGAAGTTAATTTAGGGTTTAGTACTAAAGGTGGTTATATAGTGGAATATAGTTAGACTGTTATAGTTTGGATTTGAGTTGGTTTTAGAAATGAGTAAATAGGGAATTAGGATGATTGTATAATATTTTAGTGTTATTAGTTGTAGTTAACGGTAGTGTATTGGATGATATTAGTATATGGTATAATGAGAGTATTAGTAATGTTAGATAATTTGGTTGTAATGGTTTTAGATTTTTGCATAATTTACTTCCTTATCTCTTTTAATTTCTATCTAGCATCTTAAATCTTTTATATGTATTATTAGTTTTAAAATATCATTCTTATTAAATCACTTTCTTAAGGTAAGTCTTCAAATCTAAAATGGAATCCTTTTTAACAAATAGGACATTACATTATGCCTTATAATCAGAACTGAGTATTCAAACACAAACCACAGTAAATATGTCCACAAGGTAAGACAGTTGGAAGAGCATTAGTTAAGTTGTAATCTTCTTAGCAGATTAAGCATTTTGGTAACGCTTACATTTTTATTATTATTTAGATTAAAAAAGCTTATAAAGGTAATTTATAACAGTTACCATCAAAAATTATAATTAACCATTATAAATTCAAATATCTATCATTACATACATACTACAATATTCACCTCTTATATCAAGTACCTATCTACAATCCGCACCAATACATTTTGCTAAATTTAAAAAACCAACCAACTTTACAACTTAATCACATTTTTTATTCTATAAATAACAAAAACATCTCTATCCTAAAATCTTTAAAAACTACTAGGAGCAATGCACTAAAAAAGGGACACAATCTTTAACTAATCTTAATATCAAAAAAAGTAGCTAAGTTAGAACATTTACTAAGACTAAAGCTCTTTGAAAATCTTTAGAATGTAGGAAGAAAAGAATGAGAAAAAATAGAAGAGAATACGAAGCTCGGAACTGCTAAAAGAGAAAAATTTAACAATTTTAAAATTTTTTAGAAGAAAAGAACTACAACCAAAGACTCATTCCAGCAGAAATGCAAACAAATGAAATTATTTTGCATTTCTCAGAAATCTTAAGTAAGAATATGGTAAAAAGAAGGAGAGTGAGAAAATTCTTAGAAAGGGCAGAATGGAGTTTTTATTTAAAGTCCTACTTAAAATCTTCTAGGCTCTTCAGCTTTATCATAATGAGACTCCTTTTGAGTTCTAGACCAAAGCTCTCAAGTAGAAACTATTTTTGACTCAATGTTCAACCTTAAAATCTTCCGCTTTTAAAATTTATTACTAATAATTTAAGAACTGGATATAAATATGAAACAGAATGGAGTTTTTAGTCAAAGTTCTTCTTTCAATTTTTAGGTTTTTCAACTATATCCCGAAAATTTTTTTTAGAACTAAACCAAAGATCTCAAGTGAAACGGAGTCTATAAAATAAGTTGTACTTTCATTCTTTAAGTACTTACGCTTATTCGTTACTCAGACGTATTTTGAAAAAAGAAGCAGAGCAATCTAGAAAATGGAATCCAAACTTAAATTCTTCATAACGTATTGAAGTTCTTAAGATTATCATCTATCCAGAAATTTTTTTAAAACTTGATTAGAGCTCGCAAGGATAACGGATTCAAAACTTAAAGTTCTTCTTACAGTTTTTTAGATTTCAGCACTTTCGATAATTTGATTATGCTTTAGAAAACAATCGAGCTCTAAAAGATACGGATTCCATACATGAAGTTCTTCTTAAAGTCTTAAAGTTCATAAGCTTTAACTCTACACAGACTTTTTTTGAGATTTAGATTAGAGCTCTTAAGGAAAACGGATTCCAAACTTTAAGTTCATCTTACAGTCTTTTACTGTTTAAGCACTTTCGATATTCAGATATAAATATAGAAATAGATCCGAACACGAAAGAAAACGGATTGCAAACTTAAAGTTCTTCTTACAATATTATAGTTCCAAAGCTTTATAACTTACCTGTCTCTTTTTTTAAAACTTGATTAGAGCTATATACGATTAACGGAATGCAAACTTAAAGTTTCTCTTACGGTCTTTTATTATTTCAGCACTTTCGATTCTCAATTCAAAATTGGAAAAACTGGATCAGGGCACTCATGGATAACGTATTCCTAACTCAAAGTAATCTTACAGTCATTTTGTATTTGAGCACTTTCGCTTCTCAGAGTAAATTTGGAGAACTTGATCTGACGTCTCGCGGATAACGGATCCAAGCTTAAAGTTCTTCTTACAGTCTTTTAGTACTTAGCGTTTTCGATTCTCAGTTCGAATTTGGAGAACTGGATCAGAGCTTTCAAGTATTAACGTATTCCTAACTTAAAGTTCATCTTATAGATTTTTATTATTTCAGCACTTTGCATATTGAGATTAAATATAAGGAAAAGATCCGAGCTCGCAAGGATAACGGATTGCAATCTTAAAGTTCTTATTAAAGTCTTACAGTTCTATAGCTTAATCTCTTCCCAGACTTTTTTGAGAGCAGTATCAGAGTTCTTAAGGATTAAAGGATTCATAACTTAAGTTTCTCTTACAGATTTTTCATATTTCAGCACATTCGATTCTAAGTTCAAATTTTGAGAACTTGATTAGAGCTATATACGATTAACGGATTCATAACTTAAATTTCTCTTACAGATTTTTAATATTTAAGGACTCTCGATTCTCAGTTAATGGCAGGATTTGAACAGAGCTCTTAAGGAAAACGGATTCCAAACTTTAAGTTCATCTTACAGTCTTTTACTGTTTAAGCACTTTCGATATTCAGATATAAATATAGAAATAGATCCGAACACGTAATGATAACGGATTACAAACTTAAAGTTCTTCTTACAGTTTCATAGTTCATAAGCTTTATAACTTACCTGTCTCTTTTTGAAAACTTGAACAGAGCTTTCAAAGATTAACGGATTCCAAACTTAAATTTCATCTTACAGTCATTTTGTGATTTCCGCGCTTTCGATATTCAGATATAACTTTAGAAAGAGATCCGAGCTCGCAATGTTAACGGTTTGTAATCTTAAAGTTCTTCTTACAGCTTAGAGTTCTTAAGCTTTACATTTACCTGTCTCTTTTTGAAAAACTTGATTAGAGCTTTTAACTATTAACGGATTCATAACTTAAGTTTCTCTTACAGATTTTTAATATTTAAGCACTCTCGATTCTCAGTTAATGGCAGGATTTGAACAAATCTAAAGGAAAGCGGATTCCTAAATTAAAGTTCATCTTACAGTCAATTTGTATTTACGCGCTTTCGATATTCAGATATAAATATAGAAATAGTCCGAGCACGCAACGATAACGGATTTTAAACTTAAAGTTTCTCTTACAGAATTTTAATATTTATGCACTCTCAATTCTCAGTTCAATGGCATGATTTAAACAAATCTAAAGGATAACGGATTCCTAACTTAATTTTATCTTAAAGTCTTTTAGTGTATCAGCATTTTAGATATTCAGATATAACTATAGAAAGAGATCCGAGCACGCAATGATAACGGATTGCAATCTTAAAGTTCTTCTTATAGCCTTTTAGTTCTTAAGCTTTAACTTTACCCAGATTTTTTTGAATAACTTGATCAGTACTCTCAAGGAAAACCGATTCCAAACTTAAAGTTCATCTTATAGTCTTTTAGTATTTTGCACTTTCGATATTCAGATTAAATTTGAATAAAAGATCATAGCTCCTATGTATGACGGATTCTTTACTTAAAGTCTGTTAACAGTTTTTTTAAATTTATCAGCAATATGTTTGTCAGATTTTTTAGAACTAGTGCCGAACGCACGTTTATCTGAGTCTTAACTCAAAGATTTATTTCAGTACTTTAACTTAATTAGCTTTTTCGATACTTTTAATTTTTTGGAAATAGTTCAGATCTCTAAAATATATCGGATTCTTCGCTTAAAGTCCGTTTTTTAGTTTTTAATTTCTTAAGTTTTACCTCTATCATACTCTTTTTATAATTAGATCAAAGCTATTAAGTATTTCTGTTTCTATTCACAAAAATCTTGATTCAGTTTTTTAAGATTTTCAGCTTTAACGTAACTCTGAATTGCTTTATAAACTATTTCAGAGCTCAAAAAATATCGGAGTCTTCTCTCAGATTTTCTATTTCCGTAGTTTAACTTCATCATCCTTTCAATACTCAGACTAATTTTAAGAACTCTAATGTATGTCTGAGTATTAACTTAAAGTCTGCAGTTTTAATAGATGGTCAGCAATATGTTAATCAGACTTATTTTCATACTGTGAAAGGTTCTAAAGAGAATCAGAGTCTTCGCTCAAAGTTGTTATATCAGTATTTTAGCTTCATCAGCTTTACTATACTCATACTTATTTAGAGAACTAGATCAGAGTTCTTAAAATGAGTAGATACTAAACTAAAATTTGTAATTTCAGTCTTTTAACTTCTTCATTTTTTCGATGATCAGATTATTTTTATTATTTGAGCATGCTCTTAAGTAGAACGGAATCTTATATCAACTTCTACTTTCAAACTTTTCAGATTTTCAAACTTTTTTAGATCTTAGACTTATTTTGAGAACTAGATTAGAGCTCTTAAGACGAACGGAATCTTAACTATAAATTCATCTTTCAGTTTTTTAATTATTTGGTTTTAACTTATTTTGAAAACTAGATCAGAGCACTTGATTATAACTAAGTCTTAACTATAAGTTCTTATTTCAATCTTTTTACTTCTTCAGCTTTTTGCTACTTAGACCTCGTTTGAGAACTAGATCAGAGCTCTCAAGTATTTCGTAGTCATAACTCAACTTCTATTTCAGACTTTTCAGCTTTATTAATACTTAGACTTATTTTGAGAGCTAGTTCATAGATCTCACGCTGAACGATACCCCTTCTTCTATTTAAATACCAAATTCAACCTCTGCTTCTAAAAATTGCTAAACAAAATTTCCTACGACTAATCTCAAGGTAATTCTTTAATATTTTAGACTTAACTTTGACGGGTCATTCGAGTTACGTTAATTCTGTAGCTTTAACAAGTGACATGAAATAAATTGTCTCCGGTAGTTACTAAACGATAGAGATTTGGGATTTTCAGACTGGAAGTTGTACGAGAACTTTGACGGGTCATTCTGATTTCGTTTGATCTATAGCTTTAACAAATGATATGGAATGAATTGTCTCAGGAAGTGGAGATGCCACTATAAAGATATGGGATTTTCAGACTGGAAGTTGTACGAGAACTTTGACGAGTCATTCTGATTTCGTTTGATCTATAGCTTTAACAAATGATATGGAATGAATTGTCTCAGGAAGTGGAGATGCCACTATAAAGATATGGGATTTTCAGACTGGAAGTTGTAAGTGAACTCTGGAAGGTTATTCGGATTCAATTTGATCTATAGCTTTAACAAGTGATATGAAATGAATTGTCATCGGAAGTTGAGATAGCACGATAAAGATAGGGTCTTCTCAACTGCTCTAGCTGTTTTTAATTTTCTTATTAAATCTATTATCTTATAGCAAAACTTATTTAGATATTGTTTAATATAGAATCCGTTACCTTACTTAAATGAAATTTAATTTGCCTTTATTTATTCGGGTCTTCATTGATATGCCTTTGTTAAGCCTTCAATCTCTGCTAATTTGTTAGAGTTTATTTTAAATCTTTCAATTAGTTGGTTTTTTGTGATTATATCTAATTTTGTACTCAGAAACTACTATTATTTTGTAAAGAGACTTTTTTCAAGAAATGTTCGATTTTTTTATCTAATAAATGTATTTCAATAAATTATAAAAACTAAGGTGATGAAATATCATTAGTATAGTACATGTTTACTCATATCTATTTTTAAATTTTATAAAACTCTAAAGAGAATAAATAAAATTATTAATTTCATAAAATGATAGCATTAGAAGAATAAATTTGATAAATATTAGATGAAAGTAGTTCAAGAGTAGAATCATATATAGAATAATAGCACTTAAATTAAGAATAATAAAAAGAAATCAGCTAATTCCTTTTTTATAGAATATTGGTAAGTAAACTCCAACCTTTCACAATCTAATATAAGTAATTAAAGTTATTTAATATCTGAAGCTATACAAAATTTGAATTATTTTAGTATAAGATAATACAGTCATTAAAAACTAATAAATAAAAAAAAATGGACGAAATATAGAATTCACTAGTTTTTAATAGTGACTCTTCTTTAATTAATTTCAAAGAAGCTGCAAATTCATAGGAAAAGCATAGGCAGGTGCATTAAAATCTCCAAACGAAAGATTTGGAGTAACTACAAATTAAATAAGTAAACCTAATAATGAATTTATTAAGACAACTACTTAAAAATTGTAGTCAAAAACCGGAAAACAAATTCATACGCGTCCCATTAAAACTACTTAGGAACTCTCTTCAACGTGGATATTAATTGTAGCGTATTATGAAAGTGAAATCAACCTATAAATAGATGAACAGATTAACCGCCTAAAATAATACCGCGAAAGATACGAAACGATTACCTAAGAAATCTTTCCAAAAATAAGATATTATCTTAGATAGTTAGAATTCAAAAGATATACCTTCAAATCCTAATTAAAATTCAAATAAAGATATCCTTTTATGGTAGTCAAAAATAACATAAACTTAAGATTAATTTTTGAATAATACTAATTAACAATTCTATTAAATTTCAAATAACGAAATTAATCAGAAATAAAATAATACTACTAATCCTGATAATTCAAATAATCATTATTTACCTGATCTTCAGAGCAAACAAGCTTAAAATTAAACTGCTGATTTAAGAAATGTAATATAAAATCAAATAATTAATTAGTCTAATGAGAATTTATTTACCTTAGAAATAAAAGAACTTAAACATAATATATAAAGACTTATAGATAAGAACCAATAATTAAATGAAATGTTAATTAATATAAAAGCAAAATATAAACGAGATATTGAAACATTGATAAGTAACTAAGAAATATCCAAAATATATTATAAAACTTATATAAATAAAATTTATTAGAAATATAAACAATTATAGAACAATTTTTAGTCAATCAAATCTGATATATAGCAATATCACAAAAAAATGCTATCAAAATAACTAGTTCATAAAATTACTTAAACAAACTTCTCCACTTATTACAGTAACTAAATAGTTTAAACAGATGAAATAATTAGTATATTTCAAGAAATTTAGATATAATAGAAAAACTATGAGAATTAAGTCAATTCAAAATATGAAATATAATCTAATTAAGAGATTCAAATTGAAGCCAATGCTAATTAAAGCTTTACTTAAGCTTAAATGATAGGAGCAAATAATTCACTATGCCAAAACTTTAATAAAATTAAAAATTTTACTTAAATTGAAATAGATAACTTTCTAAATAAAACTTAGCAAGGATATCAATAGACTATATTAGAATAGAACTAATATTTACTTCAACAAATTACCTAATAAAAAATAATAAACGAAATTTAACTCCAAGAGTTATATTCTTAATATTAAAAATTATAAAACTAAAATAAGTAATTTATAGATTAAGAATAGAAAGCTTAAATGGAAATTTTAACTTTTAAAATCGAATTAGATAAGTAAAGATAATAAAAATATGAAATAAATATAGCTTTTCAAAATTAAATTCTATTAAAAAATAAGGAAATTCAAATGTATAAAGAATTATTTTAGAATTAAATCTAACATACAAAAGAATTCAGTAATTAATAGTAATTTTAGAAGAAGTAATTTGTAGATGCATAAACTTAGACATTATATGGAAATATTTAAACAAAGGATAGTATTATCTAAACAGATAATATAAATAAATAATAAACAGCTTTTTTGTGTCAAAAATTTACTCAAACAAATATAATCAAGCAAGACAAGTTAATGTAAACTTAAAATAATTAATAGGAAGCATAAACTAATACTATTATAACATAACATAATAACTAATACTGTCAAATAAAATTGCCAGATGAAGATTTTGTTTTACTATAGCATTAATATCACTAACTCAACTTAAAATTCATTTAAAGTACCCAAAATATGTAGACACTTGAGATAAAAATAGAAGAGTTTTAAAAACTTAATTAAAATTTGAAAAAAGATATATTTAATTATTCTACTAAAAGATGAAAAAAAGATTAATAAAACTAAACAGATTCGATCGATGCTATTTATCAGAATTAAGCCTTATCTTCCAATATTAATCTTAATATTCTTAAAAGGAAACATGAAGAAGAAGATAAAACAATTCCGCCAGCAAAACGTATGAGTAAACATAATAATAAAAAAGAGTGCGATTAAATAATATGTTATTTCAATCTGACTAGTCTATAACTTTAAAAGTTTATTAAATCCGAAACTTGAAGACGGCCATAGTACGAAATGCACAATATATAAGGTAGATATGTCACAGTTACTTAAGATTTAGAATAAGGTACATGTGATAGTGTGAAAAGTAAAATTGATATAGATAGAAAGCTACTTAAAAAATATACGACGTAAGTAATATATATTTTGATACAATATTTTCATTAACATCCTGAGTATGGAAAAAGATTAGTACATATTTAGATTAACCAATAAGGATAGAAAAGCATTTGCATTTACGAAAGTGGTCTATCTGCAGGCTCGGAAAAAATTAGAAAGGACTAATAAATTTAAAAAATAAAGATGGGACATATAAATATTAATGGAATAGCGAGCAAGTGCTTGAATATTGAAGAATTTATCAGAGATAACAGTATAGATATTTTATCAATAAACGAAACCTGATAAAAAGATGACTTTCCTCCGATATTGATAAATGGATTTAAAACATATTTTAAGAACTCAGGAAAAGGAGGAGGTGTATGCTTAATTGTAGGAGAAGAATTTAATAGTACAGAAATACATATATAAGTTGAAAAAGAAATAAATAGATTCATAACAATTAAACTGGATAATATTTTAATCACGTCTTGTTACATGCCTGATAATGGAAAAAGTTAAGATGTTAAAGATTTAGCTTATGAACAACTAAATACATTGCTGAATTTATATAATGATAATCCACATATACTAATGGGAGATTTCAATGCTCTTTTATAAGGCTTCGGTGATAATCCTGAAAATGCTTATGATAATAACATTAGACTATAAGAATTCTTACTATAAAACGATCTTGAGATAGTGAATGATAGCAACATTAATACATGTATTCACAAAGGAACAGGAAAAACGTATTGTAATGATTATATCATTATAAACAACCATTTGAACGTTAATTAGTTTGCAAATTTCACTGCTCATAATAATAGTTTATTTTCTGATCATATTCCAATCACTGTCGACTTTATCAATAATTCTATAGTATATTGGGAAAAGATAACTCAGAGAAAATATAAAATAAATAGGTTATAAGATGCAATAGATAGATAAAAATATTAAGAATCTTTCCTACAAACTTATCTAGAATTCTTTTAAATAGATTAAGATAATCTTGAAGATTAATATGAATGCATCAAAAGTAATATTTAAGACAATGCTGATCAAACATTAGGTTCGTTTATTCCAGATTCAAATTATAACAAACTTCCTCGAGCTCTCACAAAGAAATATATAGAGGCAAAAAGAACTAACTCAGAATATAAGGAAGCTCACGTAAGATTTGGAAGAATAAACTAGCAAGTAACTAATCTTCATGAGGAAGCAAAACGACTTTGGAAAGACTTCAAGTATAATCTATGAAAATTTAAAAAAAACAAAGCAAAAAAGAAATTTCTACTTCTTAATGGAGATTCTAGGGAAATTTTTTCACAGGCTAAGAAAATTCTAAATCCTTTGAAGAGAAATACTATGAACTTTAATTAAGAAATCAAAAATAAATTCATTGAATCATGGGAAAATTGTGTTTTTAACAAGCATTATAATCTAACTCAAGAATAGATAAATCTTAGTAATTAAAAAATAGATAAAATATACGATAATATTTAAGAAATTAAAGATTATCCACTCTCGTATTTGTAAGGATTTGATCTTTTTACCATAAAAGAAATCTAAGAAATTATAAAAGAAATTCCGAATGGAAAAGCAGCTGGTCCAGATGGAATAAAAGGCGAACTTCTGAAATATGGAGGATAATATTTATTAATAATTCTTCATTCTTTTCTGAATAATATGCTAAGACTTGGAAGAATCCCTTAGGAATTAAATATATCGGTGATAATTCCAATATTTAAAAAAGGAAATAAAGATGATTGGAAAAACTGACGACCTATTTCTCTTATTAATACTATTCTAAAACTATATGATAAAGCTTTAACAAAAAGATTATACAATCTGATTTATTAGAGAAATTTGATTCACCCTTCATAAATGGGATTTATGAAAAACAGATAAACAACTTAATAAATTTGAATAATATAACAAATAATTGATAACTATCGGAAATGTGCTAAAGGTAAGACTAAATTGATAGCAACACTGATAGACGTTGAAAAAATGTTTGACTCAATAGAAAGAAGACTCTTGTTTGATTAACTTAAGAGAGTTAAACTACCACTTGGAATAATAATAGCCTTAGAATCGTTTTATAAAAACCTAAATTCTTCATTTATCATAGATGGTAAGAGCACCAGAACTTTATAATTCAACAATGGAGTTATGTAAGGAAGTTCTCATGGACCAGTTTTAGCATTATTGTATTATGACATAGTAATTAGATATCTGGAAAGTAAAAGTAACTAATTGGGATTTAAATGCCAGGATTCAAGTATTAGCTTCGCTTGTAGAGGATGGGCAGATGATCTTATTCTTCTTTCCAAATCTGCAAAGTAGATGTAGAATTTAATAAATGAAGCAAATAAAGTTTTTGCATGAACACATTTAAAGATTAATGTTACCAAATCTGAATGCATCTAATTTCTAAAGAAGAATCAGAAATAATAAATTTTAAATTTATAATTAGGAAATTAGCCAATTGCTTAAAAAGAACAAGTAACATATTTAGGAGTTATTCTACATTAGAAGAAGAACTTAAATCCCCATTGCAAAGAAACTGCATTCAAGTATATAGCTGCAATGAAGAAAGCTGTTTTTTAACTGATGAGATATAAGAATGTAACTCCTTGACATTTTAAAACTTTATGTAGACTTTTTACATTACCTAAAGCAGAATATGGAGGAGACTTAGTACCATGAAGTATTCAAAAAGGAGTAACTGGAGTTCTGAACAGAATAGAATCAAGCATGAGATTAATTTCAAGAAAAGCTTTTTAAGTAGCAACTTCAACATTTAATGAATCATGTTATATAGACCTGAATTGATTACCCTTTAAGCACATTATGGCTATAAAATTCTTCAGATTCTACCATAAAATTAAATAAGAAAGTACTGATTTTCCAAGATCAACAATAGGCTCTCTTTTCATTAATATATGGAAAAAAGGATTTCAATACTACGATTAAGTGTAGCAATTATCAGACCTTTATAATATCGATCTGCAGAATTAATAGAATAATACCAATCTTAAAACTTTTACTAAACATGTAAGAGAAAAAATACAACAATATTTCTACAAAGTAGCTACTAAAAAATTTATGAGGATGAAAACAGCTAAAGTATATACTGAATAATTTGGTAATCTTTAACAATTTCCACAAATTACTTATACTAAATTAAACAAATAGTATAGACGAGAAATTATCAGTATATATAAACTTAGAACCTAAACTTATAATTTCCGTAAGGATCTTTAAGATCGTCATTACCCCATTGATAATCCCTATTGTATGTGTGGAGAGTATGAAACTTTCGAGCATATCTTTAAATGTGTGTACTATTCTAATATAATGAATTGATTATCGGAAAATATCGGAAATTATGACTTAAGGCGCCTTATACTATACGATCAAGAATATCTAAACTCATTTTCAAGGTCTAAATTGGAGTATTTAGACTTATAGATCAAAATATTTCATAAGAAGCTAATGACAAGGAGACTTGAGATTCTAGAAATGGAGAAAGCAAAAAAGGAAGAAGCTAAAGATGAATAGAAAGAAGAACTAATTAAAGAAAAATGATGAGATGTAAACAAGATTAAAAAACTATTTAAAAACATTTACTAACGTCTATAATTGAAAGAAGCAATTCTTGCAATTAAAGACGTCAAAAAACTCTTTTAGTTTAAATTTAAATTTAAAAACTAATAAATGAAAAATTAATTTTTAATGGGCAAGCTAAATGAAACTAAATAGATAGTTTTAAACTTATTTTAAGATTAAGAATCAAAATTATATATAGTGTAAAATAATTACACCTGCTAATATTTTTTAAATGAGATCCAGCATGATTTGTTGAAAATCACATCACTATAACCTAATTTTTATTTATATTTTAAATCATTCAAAAATATCCAGAGTTTAAGTGATATAAATCATAAAAATTTTAAATCTCTAAATGATAAAATAAACAAATAAATAAAATTTAAATCCTAAATAAAAAATCATTTGCTTAGACAATTTATCATAAGAGAAATAAAAAATCACAAGATTTTTTTAAGTAAAGAAAGTTAGGTATTATTAGGATTTTCGTAGAAAAAAGCAATTGAAATTAAAAAAACTTTTTATTTATTTCTTTACTTGAAGCATTGTTCTAATTTAGGGATAATTTATTAATTATTGAATATTTAGTTAAGAAGAAATAAATAGCAAGATATGAGAAATAAATTATTTTTAGCATTCTTTCTGAAATTTAATTTATTTAAAGTCTATATTTGTGATTAAAACTTAATTATAGCTATTGATAATTTTTAGATATTATTTGTTCTTTAATTAAGTATTTTCTTTAAATTTTTTTCGTCTTATCTTAGATTCCTTGAAATTATTCCTTTATTATAATTAAATTAATTGTCTTCTAAGTTCACTCAAAATATTTTTATCCTATTTCCTCTAGTTGGATACACAAAAAATAATAAAAAAAAACTGGACTAAGTATTCTTCATTTGTTACATAAATATGACTAAAATTCTAAAAATGCATGCTTATTTAATTTTTTCGGTATATCTAGAATAATTTTATTGAAAGTATCTTTATTTATTATTTTTTACTCTAAGAATCAGAATTATTTATGTATCTAAAAGACCAAATTTAAATAAGCTAATTAAAAGGATAATTTCATAAAGCTTATGATTATTCTTTATTCCATTATATTAGGTAAAAATAGTAATTAATATAATGAATTTTTTATATATTTTTGAGTATCTTAGATATTTTAAATTAATTTATATGAAAGTCTTTCTTTAATTATTAAAGGATTGAATATTTGAGAATTACATTAATATTAATAATACAGATAGCATATATAAATCTTAACTTCCTTTATTTTGATGTATATATCATTATATCATTCTAGTTGAATATTGTAAATATTAATATCCTTTGTATTTCTTTATGAAATTTAAATTTTTTTTCTTAAAATGAGTATGCTTAATAAGCAAGATTAGATAGTAATTGATTGAGATTTAGGTTTATTGAAAAAAGAAGACTTTTAATTTAATTTTTTTTTCCTTTTAGAGAAATGATATAATATAAATCTTTATAGTCTGAGCCTAATAATGCTAAGTTTTTTTTTAATTTTAAGTTTTTTCCACTCAGTCAGAATAGTTTGGCTATTTTTAACTAAAATCAGGAATATAAAATTTTAACATTTTGTAGAAAGATTTTAATTAGCCTATGATAAATTTAACTATTTTATTTTTCTTTTGATAATTGTTTTTAATTGAAAATAATTAGCCTTGTCATAAATCTCAATAATAATTAGATGCTTTTATAATCTTTTTCAATGGATTTATATTTACATCTAAATATGAAACCTTATAATTTATAGTCAACAATATCAAATGTTTTTTTAATTTATCTACAAGTTAATTAGTTAAACTAGTTAGAAGTAAAAAATTAGATTGAATCTCGTTTTCGCTTGCCTTTTTTAATGCTTAATTAAATCTTTTATTTTCATTTTTTTCATTTATAAAAATAATTATTCTGTTGTATATCATATCTATATTATTACTTTCAAAGTAAATTATAAAAATTAATTTTGTTCCTATCTTCATTCTCAATTAATTTAAAATAAAAATTAACTTTCAACTTATTCATTTATTTTCTTCGATAATCTACATATCTATACTAAATATTGTCTGGATAATTATTAATTTTTAATTATAACTTTCTTTATCTACTTATTTAATTCTAAATTAGTTATAATAAATAATAAATAATAAATAAATAAATAAATAAATTTGATTATAGAGCGCGTAGCACTCTCGTTGGTGCGCAGCTCTTAAAAAAAAATGTTTCATACTGACAAGAATGTTTATTACTGATAAAATTATCAGATACTGGTAGCCCTTGTTCAATACTGGTATAATTATTCAGTACTGATAAAAATGTTCAATACTGATATAATTTTAGAATACTCGTAATCTTTAATACTTGCTGGAGGTCCAAGGACCTGGCAGGATTGTGTCTCATTGCATCACCAAAGCAGAGGAAGACATAAGTCGATTATGGGTACTTAACTTCCCCAACCTCTGATGAAGATGACCTTGTTGTTCACCTTCGAACAACTATGGTGGTTTTAAAAATATAATATATAATATGAAATTTTTGTTCTCTTTAGTAGCTAAGCATGACCAGGATGTATTTTAGATAAGTTTATAATTTTTTTATTTTAGTTAGTTTTAAAATTTAAATCTTTGAATTTTTAAATTTAGCAAGAAAAATTTTATTTTTTTGTTCTTATGCTGCAAAAAAAATTTTAAAGAAAGTTTTCAAACTTTTTTGGCTCAAATTTAATCAAGAAAGGAGAATTAATTTTATAAAATTTTTCTTAATTAACCATGAAAAATGATTATCATTCGAAAAGTTAGAATTTACTTAAAAATTCAATTTTTAAACCTGCGCATATTATTATTTAGGTAAGTTTACTTTATGTAAGACTTTGCATTGCGTAATTTATAAAATTTTACATAATAGAAAAATAACCTTTCAGCAAATTAATAGACATCTTAAATAAACTCTTTTTAAATCCTTTTTAGAATTTTTACTAAAACTTGCATTAAAATTACTATCCTATGATTATCACTTTAATATCTTAAAACTTATAAATAATAAACTAATTTATTGGATTATAGAGAGTGAAACACCTTGTTGGAGCGCAACTCTTTAAATTAAGTTTTTAAAGATGTAAACATTTCTCATTGGAGACTTCTCACTGCTATAATTCTCTTGAAAATCGTGTCTTCTAATAGGATATAGTTGGAGTAACGCCCTAAGAGATCTAATCATCTGGTATCTTTGATTTAGTGTTATTGATGCCTCTAATTCTTTCTTCTTGGCTCCTAACCAGATTCTTACTCAATTTGTCACTTCTATAATACTTCTTGGCACTAAAGTTTAAGTTAATCTCAATTGGAGGATTGCTCCTCTCTATTTAAATAATATAATAAAGCAATTAATTAAATAATTAAAGAGAATAAAGCTTATTCAAGCTATTGTAAATATAAAATTAGAAAGTTTAGATTTAATTATTTTATTTAGTTAACTAACTAAATCCTTTAGATTAAAATGTCAGATAAAATATTTGCTTTATGTGTTATTTGCTTTATTCTCGAAGTTAAGGTATTAAAAATACTTTTTATATACGACTAAGAAACAAACTAAGATTTGGAAAGTTATAACAGTCAATTTGCAAACATTTTAGATTTCTATTATAGCCAGAATTTTTAGAATATTAGCTATCAATTCTAAAGTAATAATTACCACTTTTAAATCTAGTTTTTGAAGATAGAAAAAGATATCCTTCTCAAAGATTAGAACATAAATTTTACCTAAGAATGAACTAAGTAATAGTTCGATGTTATTATTGAAATAACTTAAAGTTATCAAATCACCTATTTAGTTTCCATCTTTTGCAATCAATAAAAGATTATTCATCTGGTCGCCAAAGAATAGCTCATGAAAATGAAATAAAACTAATTCACTCATTTTATTTTACCTTCGACTGAATCAATTGCTAAAGTAGTTATACACTTTCTAGATTAATTTAAGTGGAAATCTATAGGACATTTTACTGATTAGTACTCTAAAAATGAATCTCTTACCATAAACTAAAAACTGAACAATATGGAATACTTATGATATATTCCAGATTTCTCCAATTAAAGACTTTAATTCTCAATAATCTTCGAAGAAATTTAGTTAAAAGGGATTTCTAAGTTTTATAGTACTATTAACTATAACTTTGAAGCTTTCCTAAATTAACTCTTATAAAAGAAGATAACTATCAAAGCATTTATTATGAACTTATAAAACTCATGATTGGCTTGAGATTTAGTAGGCAAATTTAACTTAAACGGATTTATAGGATTAAACTTTGGAAAAAGATTCAATAAAAATAAGATAGAATATTAGCTTTACTGTGCTGAACTAGTTATTCAATAAATTCTTGGTATTTTAAAGGAGATTCATTCTATAAATAATGCTCAAGTAAATCAACTTGTTTAAAAGTTATTTTCCAGTCAAAATATCTAGCTTTAAATTTTGAATATATAAGATAACTAGATTAAAGTAGTTGGAACCGCTAGTATGTCTTAAATTAATTATAGTGAGATGATAATATGACCTGATGGAACTTCAACGCCACCTGATAATAGCCTTATTTAAATTCCAGTTAGCATGGTTTTGGATGATAAAAATCCTGACGGAGTTGAAGTTTAATGGATTTCTGCTTATTATTAAAGAAGATTATATGGCATTTAGTATTTAAATAGCATTAGTAATATTTTACCTTATTATAAATTCAAGTCAGCTAATATGTATACAGGTGCAGAATGATTTGATTATGATTATACATATAAAGAATGAAGTCAAAAAAAGGATTAATATGGTCTAATTCATTTTATGCCTGGAACAAGTGCTAATTCTATTGATCTCTATCACTTTTTTGAGCAATAAAATCTTACAATAACCTGCATTTCCGGAGGAGACACAGCTCCTGATTTATCTGATATGAAAAAATTTCCATTTTTCGTTCGTACAATTTGTTCTGATTCTTACCTAGCAGTTTTGATAACATGAATATGTCAAATATAGGGATGGAAAAACATAGGATTTATTTATCAAGACAATACATGATCTAAGGGTATTTATAACTATTTTTAAAAAGAAGCTGATCATTTTAATATAAATATAGTAAACTAACTAAGATAAATTAACTACATCAGCTCATAAAGTCAAAACGATACCTGAAAATTAGTGGTATAAGAGATATATAAGAAAACAAGAGTTGTACTAATAGGTGTTTATGATGATGATGTTAAATACTTACTAAGATATTTATATGACTTAGGAGCAAGGGAAGGAGACTTTGAAATATTAGCCTTTGGCTGGTTAAATTAGCACTTTTTAGAAAAAGGAGAAGAAATCTATAAAATTTAAACTGTCTTAAAAGGAGCAATTTAATTTGATTTTATTGGAGAAATAGGTGAGTTTGGATGGTCTATAAAAGATTAAATACAAGAATATTTTAAAACTTCTACAGTATCTAACTACATCTTTAATGAATTCGATAGTGTTTTGCTAGGAGCACATGCTTTAAAAAAATTTGATCGAATCAGGGGAAATTACACTAATTAAGATAATATCATAAAAGAAATAAGAAGAGTTAAATTTATAGGAGCTACTGGGAAAGTGAGTATTAAAGATTCCACTAATGATAGAGAATTTTTGCCTTGAGCTATTTTTAATTATAGAAAAGATGAATAAGGAACCTGATCTCTTTAATAAATTGGATCTTACTGTATTTTTTGTGATGTGATTTTTGATTATAAAACTCCTATTATGTGAGGAGATGGAAGCACTGGAATTTTCGAAGACAGATGATATTAACCTTGCCCATTTAGATAAATAAAAATTTAAGAAAGGATTTATCGTAAAAGTTGTAGTGCTACTTGTTTTATTATTTCTGTTTACTATTCTTTCCTTATGAGAAATTAAATTTTAAAGAAATTACAAAATTGAAAAACTTCAAAAAGTGTTTGTAATGTCAACTTGAGACTTCATTTATATGTTACATTTAATTTTGTACTTTTTCTAGATAATTTCAATAGGACCTGACATTTCTGGCTACGGTTATATTGCAGAATTTGCAACAAGCTGTGCTAAGTTAGATTTTGTAAATATATTCGAATAATCTTATAATAAATAATACTCTAATCAATTAGTAGCTTGTGCTATTGCTATTATTTGACTTTTAAGCTTTCTATCCATTTTAGTGAAGTTAGAATTTTCAAAATATACGCTTTTGTAGTTAATAGGAAGCTTTTCATACTACTTTGGCCCCCTTTTGACATACAGCTTCTTTCTTCCTTTAAATTGAAATTTTATGGATTTATTTGTTTGTGTTGATGGAGTAGATAGCAATAAAAATGGAACTATAGAATTTTCAGAATCTTTTCACTATAAAGATTGTAATTGGAAATGCTGATAAGGAACTCATCTTTTTTTCGTGATTCTGTGTTCTATCTGCTTCATTCATTATACACTTCATGGAACAAAAACAGTTTTGATGTGACAAGAACTTTATGGATACTTAATGAAAATAAAATACAAGAGAAGCTACCTAGTGGTATATAGATTGTTTCAGATGCTATTGATAGTAATTAATTTGCTTATCGAATAATAAAGCAAGAAGATCCATGCTATCTTTTATTTACTAACTTTGATTATTTTATTCTATTACACTTACAAAACTCAGCCTTGCTGCTATATAAAGCTAAACTATTGGATATTGATTCTTCTCTCCTTTAATATAAACCATGCAATAGTATAGATATTTAGAGTATATTTGGAGTAATATACTGAAAACGAAAGAATCTTCATAAGTTCTTTTATAGTTATTTGTATCATAAGCAGTATAATAGGCTATAAGCTGTAAAGGAAATATAAAATTATGATAACTATCTTTGAGCTAGACGAAACTTATTTGTTCAGATGGACATTTTAGTGCAAAAATAACTAGAATTTACTTTATTAATACTAATAAAATTAGTTAACTTACTATAATTTTAGAAAGTACCTAGCTGATAAATAGCTAACTTGTGAAGATTTTTTATTTGATAAAAATAATTTTATGCTAAAGCTTTATCTCTAGCACAATGTTAAGAATAATGAGTGCAATTAGTTTTTATATCAAAAACAATTTACCAGAAGTGTTTCTATTAAAGAAAATAATAAAAAACTTAAAAATCCTAAATAAATAGAGGAAGAAACTACTTCTAAAAAATTTGAAAAATCCCTTTCACTTACTTGGTAAACTTTATAAAAAGAAGTTCTACAGAGTAGCTCTCAAAGTAATATCTTTAAGGAAAAAGAAAGAAAATAAATCTAAATAGATGAAGCATTATATGATTAGGAACAAAGTTTTTAAGATAAGTTTGAAAATGAAAAGAAAAGAGAAAAATCTTCATTATGAGTTAACACTTTCTTTATATATAAAATTTAAATTTAAAGATTTATTTGACTAAAGTTAATTTTTGATAATAACTAAAATTTATTTAAATAATAAATGTAAAAGAATCTACTACTTTAATAAAGGAAAAATACTTTAAGCTAAAAATAAAAAAAACTAAAAGTTATTTTGCCCCTTATCTAAAAGATTTAATAATTAAAGCTTAAATCAAAAATTTTAAACTGTATTTTACTAATTTTTTTATTCTTAACTTGACAAACTTGAATTTAACTTTTTATAATTTGATTATCTAAAGGAGTTTTTTCTTTATTTTCAGCAAACTATAAGGTTTATTTTAATGCTTGCAATATTTTTTAATTAATATGAAATAAATTTCTTAAAATAGCTACTATATAGATTTTTTATTAATAATTACTATAATTATATATTCCTTCATTCTTAATTCACTTTTTTAAAAGCTATATGCTCTATTATATCTCAATTATTAATATTTCTATATTAAGGATATTATTTTTTATTTTAATTCTAGATATATGTCTAGATGCTATTTTTAAAGCAAAAATATTATAAAGAATTTTTCTAAAGCTGGTAATTATTTCCCATGGTTGTTTGTTTAATAAAATTTATAGATTTTCGAAATTAAAAAAATTTAAATTGGTTCTAACTATTCTCTTCAGATATAGCCATCACTTTTTCTAAAATTTCATAATTAAATCAATTACTTTGACTTAAATATATATCCTTTGAATAAAAAACAAAGAGTTTGCTCGAATAAATGCTAAAATACTTTACATTATATAGAATGATAATTGCATAGTAAAATAATTTATATCAACTAAATTGTAAAGTCAGTTTAAATTGTCAAGTGAGTTCATCTATTTTTCTTAATTATGAGTCACTTTAGGTTAGCTAAAACTTAATATTTTCGGCTTGAAGTTTTATTTCTTCAAGTCGCAATGTTCTCTACGAAACGTATTCTATTTATTTAAAAATATATAGCTTAGCAAGTCACTCATATTATAATACTATGAGAAACTTAAAAGTTTTAAGTTTTCAAATTTTTGAAATAAAAGTTTATATTCTTCGTAGATATTGATAGCCATGGTAAGATAAGAGCAAGTTAATTTAAAAATGGAAGATAAAAAATTGAGAAACTTTATTTAACTTTTAAGAATTTAAGCAAGTTCATAACTTAATATTATACGCAGACATGGTCTAGTGGCTATGACGACTGCTTCACACGCAGTAGGTCGCGGGTTCGATCCCCGCTGTCTGTATATTTTTTAGATATTTAATAATAAATAATGTATTTATAAGATTTACTAAAGTAAATGACTCATAAAGAGAATAATACTTAGTTAATATGTTAAAAAAGCTTAATATAAAAATCTTAATTTAACTATAAAAATTAAATAAATAATATTTTAATTTATAAAGAAAAATTCTATGTGAAATCTCAATTAATTCCAAAAAACAAACATAACTAATTTTTACTTTTAAAATTAAATTTTTCAGCAAAATTGAAATTTTTAATTTAATATTCTAAAATATTTATTTGTTAGCAAATATTTTTGAGATAAAAATTCTTAATTTCTAGAATTAATTAAAAATTAGTTGCTAAAATAGTGTTATTTTATTTATTAAAAAATAAAAAGATTTAGAAACTTTTACTTTTAATAATTATAAAAGAGTATTAAATTTTAATTTAATAGTAAGGTAATAAAATTGATTCTTACTAATTAAATTCCTTAAATTATTTTTAATATTAATAACTTTTATCTATTTAGCTTATATCTATTTAACTTATAATTAATAAATAAAATGCTTTGTAAAGTATTAAGTTAAAGAGGTTTTATGTAATAAATTTTGTTAAGATCGAAAACTTATATTTGCAAACATGTTAATTAGAAAAAAAATTAATTATAATATTAGTTGTAAATATTAAGGTAATACCTTAAACATTTTATCAGGTTATTTAATATAGCAAGATATTTAATTAAAGAGAAGATAATATTAAATAAGGATTAAGTTAAAAATAATTAAAAGTTTATGATAAATTAAAGTTTATAATTTAATAATAAATATAAAACTAAATTATAAATATAATCTCTTAGATCTACTAAAAATTTATTATTCTATAATTATGTTGATCTTCATGGATCTAAATAAAACAATTTTTATCTCAATCCATTAAATGTATATGTTTTTTATCCTTTAAAAAATCTAAATATTTTATCTTAGTTTGAAATAGAAAATAACTGAGAAAAACATGAGAAATTAATTTATTAGAAATGTTTAAGTTATTTTTATTCTTGAAATATAATAAGCTATTTTTGTCTAAAATATAAGGAAAAATTATTTTTATATTTCTTAGGGGATTTCAATTTTATTGCAAGATAAATAGCTTAATCTACTATTTTCATTCAAAAATTTTTATACTTTATCATTTATTTAGTATTTTTTCAACTCTTTTATTTTTGAATATACAAATGCTTAAAGAAAAACTTCTGTTCGCTTTTTTTTAAAACTAAAATAGGGTATATTAATTATAAAGAAAATCTATAAAAATAAAATTATTTTTGTGCTAGCAAAACTTCATAAACAAAGTTACAATGATTATAAAATCTATAATCATATAAAATTAATATAATACTCTAGTATAAATCATACCTGAAATTTATTTTACTTATCTCTATGAAGTTTATTACATTTAAATTATAAGGAAATCAGAAAATCAAATAAATTTAATGCAATTTACTCTCTTTCTCAACTTAAAACAATTTTCCTATAAACTCTTTTTCTTCTTTTAAATCTGCTTAAAATATAATGCTGATAGAGATTTTAAGTGATTGAATCCTTAAAAAAGAAATCTTTATCTTAGAAGTACTTTCTTTCTTCATACCACATTTTAAAAATATATGAAAAATTAAGCATATAAATCAGTCATGCATATATTTATTATTTTTAAGTATAAGTATAGTTTAAGATAATCTGCACACATTTGAAATGTATAGAAAAAGAAGAATACTTCACTATTTTCTGGAGATTTTAAAATTTGGGTATCAAAACTTTAAGATTCCATTTAGAAATATTTAAATCTCATAATTGCTATTATTAGAATAATGATTATAAACTACATTTCTTTCTTTATTGATAATAGCAATAAAATTATAAAACATTATGCAAGATATATCTTCGGATTGATTTCATTATTTTTAAATTTATCTTATATTATACTTATTTATACAATAGAAAGCTCAAACTAAATAAAATCTAAATATTTAAGGAAAATATTCCTTTTATGCTTTTGTAATAAAATTTTCTTTCGATTTCTATCATTTGTAGCAAATCTATCTAGGTAAAAAAATCTAAGACTCATGAAGTTTTTATTATCAAAAAGGCTAATTTCTATTTTCATTTTTATTTTATGCTTTCCATTCATTAAACAATTTTGCATGCTCATTTCTATCTTTAAGTCATTTTTTTAATAAAATTAAATTTTATCTCATCTCTCCTTTTCTTTCTTTCAACTCATATTCTAATCATTAAGTAGCGTAAAACAAATTAATTAGAAAAAGCATAAAAAATCAATTTACAAAAAGGATTTTTATTATATATCAAAGAATTTAATAAATTTGCATGCATACTAAGCAAAAATACGTTATGGGGTAACGACTAAAGAGTGTTTTACTCGAGTTATTCTCTAAATTAAAAAATATCCCATATTATTTTATTAAATTTACTCTTTCACAAATACAAAATAAAATTAAAAGCTTCTTAATTAAGTTATTAAAGAAATCCTTAATGCTTTTTTGTACAATTTATACCTTATTTTATAAATTAAAATTTAATTTCCTTTAAAAATTTTAGAGAAACATAGATTTAAGATTTGATCCTAAAAATTAATTGTATATAGAATATAGATAAATTAAATCTAAGTAAAATAATAATAATAATAATCTTAAATGAAAGGAAATATAAAATTTATTTAGTAGAGATATATTATCAATATTTTCAGTTATAAAATAGACGTTTATTTACTAAAATACTTTTAGGACACTTCTTTAGAATTATAAATCAAATTTATATTCATTGTTTATTTTAAGCTTAAGCATTTTCCTCTCTCTTTTATTTGTGATTAATATTTTTTTATATTGTCTGATAATTAGAAAGTCTAAAAAAATTTAAGTCAGTTGCTAAATCTTTAAAAGTTATATCTTTTTTATAAATAAATGACATTCCTTAGAAAGAAAAATTTTATCATAAAATATAAAAAAGTTCAGCTTTTTACCCTTATCATTTGCTAATCTTTCTATATAATATTTTTTATTTTTTATACTTAAAATTTGATTATTTGCTAACATTTTATTTAAGCGAAATCAAATAATTAGCTCTATTTTTTATTAAATTACTATTTAAATTGAAGCGATTTAGGTATTATTAAAGGGGATCTAGCTCAAATGGTAGAGCGCTCGCTTAGCATGCGAGAGGCATTGGGATCGATACCCAAGTTCTCCATTTTTATTGCTTCAAGTTCTTTATAAAAATCATAAATTAAGGCAAGATATTCTATAATTATTATATATTATTTTTTAAAACCACCATAGTTGTTCGAAGGTGAACAACAAGGTCATCTTCATCAGAGGTTGGGGAAGTTAAGTACCCATAATCGACTTTATGTCTTCCTCTGCTTTGGTTTGACCTCGAGATATAAGATTCTTAGACCTTCTACACTGACTTGGCTTGGCTTCGTTTATTTTTTAATTCTGGAATAAAAAGAAATAATATTGCGAACTTCATCAGAGGTGGGGAATTTAAGTACCCATAACTGACACATGTCGCCCTCTGCTTTGGTGATGCAATGAGACACAATCCTGCCATGTCCTTGGACCTCCAGCAAGTATTAAAGATTACAAGTATTCTAAAATTATATCAGTATTGAATATTTTTATCAGTACTGAATAATTATACCAGTATTGAACAAGGTTTACCAGTATCTGATAATTTTATCAGTAACAAACATTCTTGTCAGTATGAAAATTTTTTTTAAAGAGCTGCGCACCAACGAGAGTGCTACGCGCTTTATAATCAAATTTATTTATTTATCTAACAATTAAATTAAACATATATAAATGAGATATTTTTAGATAAAAATAAATAGAAATATATTAAAACTTTTTGCTTTTTCATTTATTTAAACTGATAAATAGATAAAATACTTAAAAAAACTTTTGAAATTTAATTTAAATATTTTTATATAGAAAATTCTAAAATTCAATATTAAATAAATAGGAAATAAGAAATATTTTTAATTATTTTATTTACATCTTAAATAAAATTGATTGGTTGATTACTAAAAACATTTAGCTAAATTTATGCTAAATTAATAAAATATTGCTTTAAAATCTTAAAAATATTTTTTTAATTAAATTTTCTTAAACTTTTTTTAAATATAATTAAGGGAAATTTTTTAAATTCTTTTTTGTTGAAATTTTAAAATTATTTTAAATTTTAAAGTCTAATTTAAAAAATTTCAAAAAATATACTTATTTCAACTTCTAAAGACAATTTTTATTATCTTTAAATCAAATAATTAATTATTTTAAAGGGAACTTATTTTTATTTTAAAGTCATTAAATATATAGAAATTTTATAATATTTCAAATTAAAAATTAAAAAAATTGAAGATTTTGTAGAAAAATATAAAAGTTAAAAGTTTTAATTAAATTTTAATATTTTAATTTTAAGTAAAAAATAGAAATCTACTTTATTTAAATTAATATTACATTTTTAATTTCAATCTATTTTAAGAGATTCAGAGCGAACTTTATATTTTAATTTAGTTTTCTTTGATAATTTAATTGGGTTTAATTTTATAAAATAATTTTAAATCTTAAATTTATCTAAAAATTTTACTTTTTAGTTAAAAAGTGAGTACTGTTAAATTATTAAAGATAAAGTTAAAATTATTTTAATTTTTACGTATTTTAGATTAAAAATCCAAAAATATATTAAAGATTATGAATAAAAATATATAAAAATGAATTGCAAAATTATCTTAAAGAAAATAACAAAACTCTTTGAAAATCAAAAAAATTTAATTATATTTTATTTTATTATTTTACTCAAAAAAATTTAAAGTATTATGAAAAAAAGCTTAACAAATGATTTTCAAAACAATAAGAAAAAAGCAATAAAAAGGGTAAGCATCGTCTTAAAAGCATATCTAAAAATAAATTTCTGAAGTTTGAAAAATATAAATTCTCAAGCATAATAAACAGAATTAAAAAAATGAAAATATTTGAATTTTAATTGAGATAGATCTCGGAAAGACCAAAATAAATAAAAAATAAAAATATTCTTTTTGAAAGTATAAAACTTACTGAATGCTTCCACATAAGCCTCAATTGCCTTTGGACTTGGGAATGAATCATTACCTTTTTTATAAAATCCATTTGTTTCCTTATAGCAAAATTATATTATTTCTAATCTAAATGATTCTACTTCTTTTTCTAAAAAAGGACAGACTTAAACTACTATCAAAAGAACTCCCTTAAAAAGATTAATTTTTTTTTAGTTAATTTTTTTAATTAATATTTTCTTATAAATAAAATATTCTAAGATAAACTTTAACTCTTAATTTAAATTTTATTTTTGCTCTTTTTATTTAACGAAATATACTTTCAATTGTAATAATTATTTTCTTAATAATTATAACGATATAGCATCCTTTATTTTTACATTCTTTATTTATTTATAGTTTCTTAAATAAAATTAACTATTTAATTATTATGTGTTACAGTATGAATTAAAAAGCTTATAGCAATAATTTTCTAATATTTTAATATTTCTCTTTATTTAAAAAAGTTAAAGAAATCTAAAAAATAATTAAAGAAAATCCTAAAATAACGATTATAGTATTTTTTAGCTTTCTTAAGAGAAAATAATAAATTGAATGTTTAGTAATTTTATTGCTATATTTTGCTAAATTTATACTTATTGTAGCTATATTTTATAATAGTTTTTATAAGTTAGTCGCATATCCTTTTATTCCTTTGGTCACTCTAGTTTTTATAATTATCTTATAAGCTATTTTTAATTTTATTTTAACTAATATCTTAATTAATAGGTTTATTTATAATCCATTTTAGTTATATATTTTATCTTAGGCTTTAAGTAGGGTTAAGTAATTTTAACAGAATTGAGGGTTATGCAAGTAATTAATCTCTGGTTTTAGGTATATTTAGCAAGTTATAAATAAAATAATAAAACTAAAATAGCATTAGTATAGATATGTATTAAAATTGAAGTTATTATAGATATACACATGCTAAAGCTACTAAGGCATTATAGATTATTACATTTACTATCACTTTTAGTTATTTATGAAAAACAGACTTCAGTTTGTATTTTTAGCAGAAGCTATTAAAACTAAATACTTTAATTTTAAAATAAAAGTTGGAAACTTTATTCTTATTTATGAAAATAAGAAATGATTATTATTTTTAGATAAAATGCATTTAAGATATTTATGATAAATAGTTTAAGTTTAAGGAATTAAAAGTATTTAAAACTAATAATTAATAATTATGACTTAGATCTAATGTTAAATATGATATTATGTAGTTATAATTTAATTAAAGTCCTATTATTATTAAGAGATACTATTAATTAAATATACTATAAACATTAAGAATCGAGAGTTCTTAAATATTAAAAATCTGTAAGAGAAACTTTAAGTTTGGAATCTGTTAATCGTATATTGCTCTAATCAAGTTCTCAAAATTTGAACTTAGAATTGAATGTGCTGAAATATTAAAAATCTGTTAGAGAAACTTAAGTTTGGAATCCGTTAATCCTTATGAACTCTGATACTGCTCTCATAAAAGTCTGGGTAGATAAAGCTATAGAACTGTAAGACTTTAAGAAGAACTTAAGATTACAATCCGTTATCATTGCGTGCTCGGATCTATTTCCTTAAATTTAAGCTCAATATGCAAAGTACTGAAATACTAAAAATCTATAAGATGAACTTTAAGTTTGGAATCCGTTAATCCTTGAAAACTCTGATCAATTTATCATAAAATTTGCTGATATAAAGCTTAAGAACTATAAAACTGTAAGAGAAACTTTAAGTTTGGAATCCATTAATCCTTGAAAGCTCTGATCAAATTCTTCAAATTTGAACTGAAAATCGAAAATGCTAAGTAATAAAAGACTGTAAGAAGAATTTTAAGTTCGGAATCCGTTATCCTTGAGAGCTCTAATCAAAATCTCAAAAAAAGTCTGTGTAGAGTTAAAGCTTATGAACTTTAAGACTTTAAGAAGAACTTTAAGTTTTGAATCCGTTATCCTTGAGAGCTCTGATCAAGTTTTCAAAAAATGTCTGGATAGATGATAAGCTTAAGAACTTCAATACGTTATGAAGAATTTAAGTATAGAATCCATTTTCTAGATTGCTCTGCTCTTTTTCTCAAAATACATCTGAGTTTCGAATAAGTTGAAGTACTTAAAGAATGAAAATACAACTTATTTTATAGACTCCGTTTCATTTGAGATCTTTAGTTTAGTTCTAAAAATTTTTGTCGGGATAAAGTTGAAAAAACCTAAAATTTTAAAGAAGAGCTTTTACTAAAACTCCATTCTGTTTGAGAGTTTATATTCAGTTCTTAAATTATTACTAATAAATTTTAAAAGCGGAAGATTTTAAGGTTGAACATTTAGTTAAAGAAATTTCTGCTTGATAGCTTTGATCTAGTTCTCGAAAGGAGTCTCATTAGGGATAAAGCTGAAGTTCCTAGAAGATTGTGAGTAGGACTTTGAATTAAAACTCCATTCTGCCTTTTTCTAAGGATTTCTTCACTCTCATTCTTTTTACCATATTCTTACTTAAGATTTCTGAGAAATGCAAAATAATTTCATTTGTTTTGCATTTCTGCTGGAATGAGTCTTTGGTTGTAGTTCTTTTCTTCTAAAATTTTTTAAATTTATAAATTTTTCTCTTTTAGCAGTTCCGAGCTTCGTATTCTCTTCTATTTGTTTTTCATTCTTTTCTTCCTACATTTTAAAGATTTTCAAAGAGCTTTTGTCTTAGTAAATGTTCTAACTTAGCAACTTTTTTTGATATTAAGATTAGTTAAAGATTGTGTCCCTTTTTTAGTGCATTGCTGCCTAGTAGTTTTTAAAGATTTTAGGATAGAGATGTTTTTGTTATTTATAGAATAAAAAATGTGATTAAGTTGTAAAGCTGGTTGGTTTTTTAAATTTAGCAAAATGTATTGGTGCGGATTGTAGATAGGTACTTGATATAAGAGGTTGAATATTGTAGTATGTATGTAATGATAGATATTTGAATTTATAATGGTTAATTATAATTTTTGATGGTAACTGTTTATAAATTACCTTTATAAGCTTTTTTTAATCTAAATATAATAATAAATGTAAGCGTTACCAAAATGCTTAATCTGCTAAGAAGATTACAACTTAACTAATGCTCTTCCAACTGTCTTACCTTGTGGACATATTTACTGTGGTTTGTGTTTGAATACTCAGTTCTGATTATAAGGCATAATGTAATGTCCTATTTGTTAAAAAGGATTCCATTTTAGATTTGAAGACTTACCTTAAGAAAGTGATTTAATAAGAATGATATTTTAAAACTAATAATACATATAAAAGATTTAAGATGCTAGATAGAAATTAAAAGAGATAAGGAAGTAAATTATGCAAAAATCTAAAACCATTACAACCAAATTATCTAACATTACTAATACTCTCATTATACCATATACTAATATCATCCAATACACTACCATTAACTACAACTAATAACACTAAAATATTATACAATCATCCTAATTCCCTATTTACTCATTTCTAAAACCAACTCAAATCCAAACTATATACAGTCTAACTATATTCCACTATATAACCACTTTTAGTACTAAACCCTAAATTAACTTCAAATTATATCACACAAATAAGAAACAAACTATAATACAATACAAAGTAACAACAGTTAAACACTAAACAGACTAATTAACATAAACTAACCTAGTAGCAACATTTTATTCAATCTAACTATATTCACCTTTTTAATTACTAGATTTAAAAATTAAGTTTATTTAACATTTAAACTGAGAAATTACGATAAGTCTAAGTTTAAATTATAATTCCAAAAATTTAGTTAAAGTATAGAATATTAAAATAAGTTATATTTAATTGGAGGATATAACTAAAATTAAAAGAAAGGAATAAAAGAAACTTGATAGTTCGATTTCGAAGGTAAAAATACAAAACTTAGTGATCTAAATGAAGGAAGATATTAATTTGGATTAGCAGCAGCTTAAAATTATCTTTATGTGGTTGGAGGAATTACTAGTATAAATCAACCCTTTAAAATCAGTAGAAAAGTTAAAGATAGGAAACTAAAGTAAATGATAAAAATGCTCTTAATTTCCATTCTTAATAATAGAGTAAACTTTAGTAGTAGATAAAGATGAATAAAATATTTATTCAATTGGAGTTTAAATTAGAAAGTATAAACTTTAAAAGATATATGAAAGTATAACATATAGAATGATAGATGGAGTAAGTAAAATTTTTATCTTCCTGAAGCTGTTGCTTGTCCTATAGTTTCTTTAGAGCCTTTTGTCATATTTGGAGGTTTAAAAAATTGTTCTACAGTAGAATATTCAAGAAAAATATATAAAAGAAACAAAGAATAATGGCAATAAAGTTAAATTTTTAAAGATGTTGAAGCTTTAACAGAGATGAAAATAAGAGGTGTCTATGGATATGTTTTCGCTATAGAATAGAAAAGAGCTTCAATAATGAGGATTGATTTAGAAAAGTTGAGTTATAGAAGTATTAAAGGACATAACTGAGATAATAATAATATTGATATGATTAATATTATTGATAATAAATATAGTTTTATATGTAAGTAGTTTAAATATCTATAGTAAATATGTTACTACTTATTAATATGGTTAATCTATACTTATTAATGTTGTATTTTTATAAGTTTTTTTTGTATGTTTAAGTGTATATATGATGTTGATATGGTAATGTAGTTATAGCTATATAGTTGACAATAAAGATTATTTTCCTTACTAGCTCTTTTTAAAGCTGAAATAAATAAAGAATCAAATTTTATCTAAACATCTTTAAAAATCTATTATTCAAATATTATCATTATTCAGATACTAACATACAGCTTATAACATACCAAAAACATATTCAACAATGTCAAAAAACTATCTTTAATATATCCTTATATTTAAATTATACAAGTACAGATTACTATTTATCTAATCAAAACTATAATCAAATTATCATTAACCTATATCTAAATACAAGTCATTATTACTATCATACACTCTAAAATACATACTACCAACTACTAAACTTTCCTATACACATATATCAAATCAGGCCATTATAACCCCTATACTTTTGATAAAAGTTCAATCATAATAAATAAATAATAATAAATAACAACGTACACTTGTGTGATAAGCCTTACTTATTTGAGGGTTCTCTTGATCGGTACCAGAATCTAACTAGGGTGCTGAAGTCCAAGTCTCAGAGTAATCCTGCCTCTATGTCGTTAATCTGGTTAGGAATTAGAAAAACCTGAAGACATGACTGAGACAAATTATATCTTTAAGTAGAAAGATAAATTCGATTGTGAAATCTGGCACAAGAATTGGATTTTATTCTATTCCCTTTTAACTTTAGCCTTCGGAAAGAAATAAAATAATTTTGAGAGTAAAGATAATAAATTTTTATTTAAAAAACTGAGACAAAAGTTGCCAAAGAGATCTGAAAAAGCAAGAAATATTTCTAGACTATTTTAACAACAAAATTTTGTTTTTTTATTAATCGTGGTGAGCCTAATAAAGGTAGAATCACGTTAATTTATTTATCTTTAGAAACTTTCTCATCAGATTATTAAATACTAGCCTCCTTATACTTAGCAGATAAATCTTCCCTTTTAAATTTAGTCTTCTAGATAACATTAAAATTAATATTTACTTCTGTGATATTCGATTTTAATTTAGAAAAAGATGCAAGAGATTAGAATTTACATAATTAAAATTTTAAGTTGTCTAAAAGTAGTGTAATATATTACTTAGTAGCACATGCAGGTTAATTGAACCAGCTAAATAAAATGAATAATCCTTGAATTAAATTAAAAGTTCTGAAGAGCCCTACTAGAGAGTAAAGATCTCCTAATGGCAGTGTATCAGGAAAAATATTGAGACCTTTAGTATTACGAAAAGGCTCTGATGTAGTAAAATGTATTACTGATATTGATATTTTTGTAAGAAGAGGAGTGGTCACTGGAGATAATCCTTTTTAATTCATAAATTATGGAGTAAAAGCGTTATAGATTTGTCCTTCTGTTTAAATTAGAGTTTTCAACAGTTCTCTATGATCTTAAAACAAGTCTGAAACAGCTGATTTATCAACTTATTAAAAACATAAAAAAACTCGAATAGGAATTAAACTCCCAGGAGAAAGAGATACTTGTATTAAGTCAGGATTTGATAAGATGATGATGAAGTCCATATGGTAGACCGAAGAGCTAAAGTCGGAGTTTATGAGCAAATGACAAGTTTAGAGAATAATATTTGAATAATGCAAGAGTAAGACAGAAAAACTGAGCAAAATTAGATTCTAGACTTAAATTAATAGAAGAAAACCTGTAGAAGCCTTCATAAGGAACTCCAATCGAAATAAAGAAATGGGGAAGGCCATTTTCCTAGAGCAAGAAAAAAGACGCTACATTTGCAACAGCACTTGACATTTATGACGGAAATGTCCTCAATAGAAAGAAATAAGAATGAATATCTGGAAAAATGTTAACTAATAACAACTGAAGTAGCAAGCGAAGGAATTCTTCTCATCGGGAAATGGGAAAATCTGGAAAAAAATCTCAACTCAGATTATATAAAAGAGATCAGCAATTTTATCTCATATCTAGCTTAATAAACGAGTCTGAAAACAAGCTCAATTGAGGATTAAAAGATAACTTTTTGTTTCAAAGTGAGAGAACTTCAATACCTTGAAGAAACTTAGTATTATATAAGAAATGTTGCAACTCTTTTAGGATAGTTCTGTAATGCTAATAGATAAGGAATATCGTTAGAGATAAGATACATATGTCTTTAGTTAAAAGCTCTTAATTGTTAATACTGTAAGGATTGGATGATATTTTAAAGGCTACAATAAATGAATGATTTAAAAGTAGAAAAATGTATTAGGAGAATAAAGAGTAGAAGGTTACTAATGGGGTATTGAATAGATATTAGTTACAACATTTAATACCATATAGAATGATAGGTCTAAAGCATATTTTAGTTAATCTTATAAAGCTATTATAGTTATTATAAGTGAAATACCAATAATAACCAATTTTCATTACTTCCTATTCCAATAATCAATACTATCTAAAATTAAACTAAACTATCTACACTTAAACCAAACTAATGCCTCCTTTTAACTGATTCAAACCTACACTAATACTGAGTAATTAACTGAAGAATTCTAACAAAATTAAATTACTTCCAATATTACTACCAATATAGTCACTCAAATTGCTAACCAAAAGTAAAACCATATCATCAAAAATATCCCTTAAAATACTGTTTTTTCGCTTTTAGATTTTTGCTCTTTATTAGCCATTGCTTTATTTGCATATTAACTCCAAAAATATTAAAATGCATTTCTTTTTAAATAAGATCTTCTATATCAAGATAGGAACTAAAGAAAAGGTAGATTCTAAATTGCCAAGTAAATTAAAAAAATAGAAGATGGTAAGTTACCTAAAACCTACAGTTATAATAAAGATTTTAGAAAGAACTATTGAACCTACAAATAAGAAGAATGTCTATTTTATTTAGAGTTTGCCAAGCTTTAAAGATATAAAAGAACGAAACTGAGTTTATTCTATATACTATCAAAGTAAGTAGATTCAGAAGAACGGGATTAAATTCTTCTCATGGAAGATTAAATGATGCTAAACCTTAACAAAATACTCAACATATTGGGCCATTTTCTCATATTTCTAGGTGTGATTATTTGGTTAAAGCTCTTAAATTGAAGAATTTTCTAATTCGATATACTAAGAAGAGTTAGCTATGCCTATTGCAATCAAGTTATATCTTGCTTCTATTATTTGCTTATAATTATCATAGAATAAAAGGCTTATAGCAGCTTTTAATTTTATCAGCAGTTTATTATTTGTTCAAATGTACAGGGATTTTCACTAAACAGAAGCAAATTAAGCTGGCGTTTTTATTAATCAGTCTATATAGTTTATAAGCGTAAGTTTTTATAATCCTGCTAAGCTTAATTTCATAGTTAAATACTTAGCATTTAGAGTTTCATCCAAAACTTTGTTATCTCAGGCTAAAAAATAAATTTTTTTCTTACTATTACTTAAAATTCGGTCCTAACAGAATTGCTGCTAAAGAGATCAACGATTTTATTATTTCTTTACCCAATATAAAAGAGGAATAATTTTGCTTTGCATATAAAAAAGTGAGAGATTTACGACAGAAGTTAATAGTCCAATTGAAGAAGTAATTGAAGTGAAATATGTCTGATTTATTGATGTCAAGAAAATGGTTATTCAGATTTAGGTTAACTCATTCCTAAGCTTTTAAGAATGAGAAAATTATCTTTCTAGTCTAAGCACGTTTTGGTCCATGAATTAGGTTTTATTATATTCTATAAATTTGATGAGTAGTTCTATTAGATTATCGTGCTTATTGAACCCACTTCACCTTTCATTCTAACTGTTAACACTTTTATTCAAAAGCATCTCTGAGTTTAAAATCTTCTTTGGTTCTTTTTTTTCTGAGTGAACTAATTTAATCTCTTTTTTTCGGACTTTCAAAAATGATTATGGTAATCGTCACTTTCTTTCTATCTTAAAAAGTTCTAAAATATCTTTACATACTAATTTTAGAGTTAATAATCAGATTAATATAAACTCTTTTAAATGTTACTCTTCAGTCTTGACAACTCTTTTCCCTTTTATTTCTTTTTTCCTTGGCAGATTATCTCAATTTCCTTTATTTAAAAAACTGCTTTTTAATTATTTCTTCAATAATTTAAACTTTTCTAGTACTTTCTGTATAAGTACTTACTTTCGTCGTTTAGTCAATATACTTTAGATATTTTTCTAGATACTGAAGTTTCTTTTAAAGTGATTTGTTGATCCTTTATAGCTTTAGTTTTTTTGGATTTTTATCTGATATAGGTAAACTAGGAACTTTGCATTTAAGCTTTTCTTGTTTGATTTTATATTCTTGAGCCAAGTTCTACTATTAACCTCTTTTTTGTTATCATTTTTTTAATCTAAGACACTTTTCTTCTTTCTATCTAGCCCTGATTTCTAAGATGCTTAGCTCAAGTTAGTAGGAGGAACGGATTTATTCTCTAAATTCTTATAATAATTTGGCGTTGCTTGATTCCTTTTTATTCTAGTATTATAGTAGGTTTTTTAAAACTTGAGGGCTTTTCTGCTTACTTATTATCATTGCAAATTAGAGCTTAAATAGCTTTCTAAATTAGATTGGATTTTTAAGTTTTTTTAATTAGAAATTTTTTGAGTAACCTGGCTTTTTTACCCTTTAGACTAATTTAATTTTACTATTTTTCGCTTTTACTTAGATTACTGTTCCACCTGTCGCTCATATCTTGATCATTCTTGCATTTTACTAAATTTATTATTTTACTTTATCTAGTGTCTTTGAGCAGATCTGAAGATAGAAATCAGGGAAAAATTGAAGGGAGATAAAAATTTATCCTCAAGATGCTTCTACTTACTTACAGCATTTTGGTCACCTCTCCATATTACCTTTATAAAATTAATTCCTTTAATGACTCGTTAATTTCAGACAAACTTTAAAGACTTCAGTTAGTTATTTCTCCAAGGATAGCAACGTTTATTTCCCTTATTTTTAGCTGTTTTGCCTTACTAACTTTCAGTTATTTTTACTCATTTACTGTATCTTAATTTATTTTTCATGATTGAAAAAGCTGTTGAGTACATTTAAATTTCTCTGCTCCGAAAGTTTATCAGAAATATATCTTTCCTTGATTTAAATATCCGCCTGAAGATAAAAAAGGCAGCAGATCTTTTTTAATTTTTTTAAATATCTTCTGTTAAACATCTGTTTAGAATTCTACTTCTTGATGACTATTTTTCATCTTAAATAACCATTAAAAAATTCTTAAGTTTAGATTCCTTGATTAATAAAGCTGCTTCTACTTTATTGATTACTAGTACTTTAAATTATTCCCTGAAATTAAGATTTAGACTAATCTGAATAATTTTAATTCTTTTGAAGTATTTTCAGAAATGTCGAATTAATTACCTTTTTTCCATTGAGCTCTTCTTCTTACTTTAGAGCTGTTATTCGTGCTATTCTTAAGTTTGTTTATTTCTGTTTCTCAGCTATGATAATGATAAAGCTTTTTCATACATGTAGCTATAAAGATTATAATACTTTTTTTATTCTTTATAGATATAAGGTGAGATGCAGATTTTCATGGATGAAATGTATCTTAGCTAATATGTAGGAAATTAAGAAGAATTCTGCACTTCTCCAGAATTTACCTTGATATTCTACTTTTAGAGGTAATAGCATTTTTTTAAAATACCTATAATCATTTTTAAAGGTATTTTAATTTCTTCATACGAGCTTTCTTAATAACTTGTTATTTCACTTTCCCCACCTAGAAGACCAGCAATCTATCCAACCTGCTAGCTTAACTGTAATTTTTGGTATTTTTCATCAACATAAAAAACAATCTAAGGTTTCTATTTTTCCATGCTATTTTATAATAATCTCTCTTCCTTATTCCTTTAGCTAGCTGCTTTATATTTTTGCTTTTTATTCTGTTACTCATACTTTTCTAATATCAGTAACTCTTAACCTATTCTTAGAGCTTTAGTATCTACTCTAAGTATAATTTCTAAGAACTACTAACTAGTCAAATTGATCGTGATATAGTTAAGCTATTTCAGCTTTATCGCTTTTTCCGCTTATTAGAAACAATGAAGGACTGAACACCCATATCTTTCTTTCAGAAGGAAGTTTCTTTTAAATTTAAGAGAGGAGACTCTAGGAACTTAAAATAAGAATATGCTTCTTTACTTGTACTCTTGAGAAAAATGGCCTGAAAAAGGGCAAATTAAGAAAGTTGTAGAATGGTTATTTTGTTTGATAATATCCTAAGCATATATAGGTTCCAAATGATCTGCTTAGATAAGCTATCTATAGCTTTTATATCTATATTTTTGGTTAAACTTTTATAAATAAGTGATTTATTTTGGAAAAGTTATCTTTCATAAGAAAAGCCTTATCTGTTATATATAACTATCAATGATAGTAGTGATAGTTTCTTGAGGTTAAAAAGAAAGTTTGGTATAATGAGCCTTTATTAAGTCTTATACTTATAAAGGTAGAGATTTACCTAATATAATTGAAATAATTTAAGTTTGATTTAATGCTTATAGACTATATGGTTATTATGCTTTTAGGATATAATATTTTTTATTTAATTTAATAGTTTAATATCAATCATTAACTCTAGATACTTTCCTTTTATTTTACTAATTTAATCAACAACTGCTAAATTTATAGGTAATTAGGAGTATCAAATTAACTAGTGTAAACAATTAATTCAGATACAAATTATTCAGCAAAGGCATCTAGCTTTTAAATGTAACAAGTATAATACCTTTATAAACTCCTAGAATCAACACTATTTCAACC